>CAUYON010204071.1:0-25462 GCA_963573935.1 Arctocebus calabarensis | reverse complement strand
TATAAATGTCTTCATATAGTGATTAAAAGGCCATGAAGGCTATGTTAAATAGTTCAATGAAAATGTTTCAGATTGTATATGAAGTCAGCACATTGTGCCCCATGATTGCACCAATGTACACAATTATGATTTAATAAAAATTAAAAAAACATTGTATTGTGCACCATAAATATGTACAGTTTGTATTTGCCAATTTTATTTATTTATTTACTTATTTAGAGACAGAGTTTCACTTTATCACCCTCAGTAGAGTGCTATGGCATCACAGCTCACAGCAACCTCCAACTCCTGGGCTCAGGCGATTCTCTTGCCTCAGCCTCCCAAGTAGCTGAGGCCTCAGGCGCCCGCCACAACACCCAGCTATTTTTTGTTGCAGTTTGGCCAGGGCCGGGTTCAAACCTGCCACCCTCAGTATATGGGGCCAGCACCCTACCCACCAAGCCACAGGCACTGCCCTGTATTTGCCAATTTTAAATATCAATTTTTAAAAAGAAAAAGTAGAGGTAATGGTATAACTTATGAGAGTGCCCATGAGAAGTACATCTCACACTCCTAAAATTTATCCTTCACATTGGTTATAAACCCATTACTATATTGAAATAAAGTGGTGTGAAAATGGAGTAAGTTTTCTTTTTTTTGAGACAGAGCCTCAAGCTATCTCCCTGGGTAGAGTGCTGTGACATCACAGTTCACAGCAACCTCCAAGTCCTGGGCTTTAGTGATTCTTGTGCCTCAGCCTCCCAAGTAGCTGGGACTACAGGCGCCCACCACAACGCCCGGCTATTTTTTGGTTGCAGCAGTCGCTATTGTTTGGCGGGCCCGGGCTGGATTCGAACCTGCCAGCTCTGGTGTAGGCGCTTTAGCCGCTTGAGCTACAGGTGCCGAGCCGGAAGTAAGTTAAGTGGTATGTGAATTACATATCAATAAAGCTATAAATTATAATTACATATGTATATATGGGAGTGTGTATATATAGACACATTATATAATAGTCAGGCCTCAGTTAAAGCCCTGTGAAGAAAGGCAGGGCAAGGACTGTCCCAAGACAATGGACAGGTGGAGAGTGAGGTCCTCACAATTTGCAGCTGAGGTGAGGGTGGTCTGGTTGCCTCCTCTTGGGGAATGAGAATGG
This sequence comes from Arctocebus calabarensis, assembly GCA_963573935.1. Taxonomy (NCBI): domain Eukaryota; kingdom Metazoa; phylum Chordata; class Mammalia; order Primates; family Lorisidae; genus Arctocebus; species Arctocebus calabarensis. Next base: position 24,330 of record CAUYON010204071.1, on the reverse strand, counting down.
GAAACAGAGCCGGCGGTTCGAATCCAGTCTGGGCCCGCCAAACAACAATGACAACTACAACCAAAAAATGGCCGGGCATTGTGGCGGGTGCCTGTAGTCCCAGCTACTTGGGAGGCTGAGGCAAGAGAATCACTAAAGCCCAGGACTTGGAGGTTGCTGTGAACTGTGATGCCACAGCACTTTACCCAGGGAGACAGCTTGAGGCTCTGTCTCAAAAAAAAAAAGAAAGAAAACTTACTCCATTTTCACACCACTTTATTTCAAAATAGTAATTTGTTTATATCCTCAGCCCTGAAAATCTCAGGCTCTCCTATGAAATGGTACTGTTATCCGCCCTCCTTGATGAATGGGGAAACTGAGGCTCAGAGCCCAGAAATAATAAGTGGTAGAGTCAGGGTGATGGACCCAGGTCTAGCAGCATCCACATCTGCACATGAAGCCGTGCTTTTCATCAGCTGGAATAAGCCAAGCTAAGAAATGAAATCTTCGGCTCAGCGCCTGTGGCTCAATGGGCTAAGGCACCAGCCACGTACACCTGAGCTGGCGGGTTCGAATCCAGCCTGGGCCCGCCAAACAACAATGACGGCTGCAACCGAAAAATGGCCGGGCATTGTGGCAGGCGCCTGTAGTCCCAGCTACTTGGGAGGCAGAGGCAGGAGACTTGCTTGAGCCCAGGAATTGGAGGTTGCTGTGAGCTGTGATGCCACAGCACTCTATCCAGAGTGACAGCTTGAGGCTCTGTCTCAAAAAAAAAAAAAAAAAAGAAAGAAATGAAATCTTCTGCTTAAGGGGCCTTGGGGACACTCCCTGAACCACGAGGCTCCTGCTGCTGTGTCAGAGTTACAGCGCCATCCCTGGAGTGTGGACTGCATGACCTGGGATCTTCTCCTTCTGTCATTTATTCAACAAACATTCCCCAAGTGTTCGCTCTGTACCCTGCCTGTGTGGGATGGGGGAGAGGACACAGCAGTGACCGAGACAGCCCAGCCCCGTCTTCCCAGCGCTCTCAGTCCAGTGGGGAAGACAGACCCATCCCCAGGCAGCAGTGACCCTGCGTGGGTAGGACTGGAACCGTGCAGGGAGAAGGGCAACAGCCAGAAGGGAGGCTGGAGAGGTGGTGACCAGGGGAGGACCTCAAAAAGAGATGGTATCAGTTGTACAAATTGCACCGCTGTACTCTTTGTTCCACAGAAGTGCAAGAATGCAATTTTTTCCCATCATGTTAGAAAAGCAAAACCCTCAGCAAATACTTGAGTACACTTTATACCTGTCATTTTGCAGCAAGAACTTCCATCACTCCATTAAGGAGGCTCCCGTCCAAACACTGTATTATCTATTACCAAGAACACTTGGGGGGCAAAAAGTCTTTCATAGAGGGGATGCCTGTGCAGAAGCTTGAATCACAAGAAATAGGGTCAAGAGGAGCAACGTTCTAGGTAGTGAGAACGTTGGCAAAGGCCCAGATGCAAGGATTTAGTGCGATTGATGTGGAGAATGATGGGAGAGGGGTGAAAGGAGCTTGGAGAGGCAGCAAAGATGCCAAGTGAAGGAATCTGCACTGTCTGTAGGCACTAGGGAGCCACAGAAGGTTTCCGAGCAGGGGAGTAGAAACTTCACACCAGCTGCAGAGTCAGAGATAGGAAGATGGGCAGTGAGTCCCCCACAAGGATACCTGCAACTCCCAGCTCTTCTTTGTGGCCCGAGTCTGAGACTGAAGCATGTTATGCCCCAGTTTCCCTACCTGTAAAACAGACTAGTACCAATCTCAGGGTTGTGGAGGGGATCCCTGAAGTGGTGTCAGCTGATCACCTGAGCTGCCCCCTGAGACTCCTCACATCCCCTCCAAGCCCCAGACAGAGCGTTCGTATCTGATGGCATGCCCCTGGGAGTGGTGACCACTAATCACCATGTCTCATTTGTCTATCAAGAAGATGTTTTAACATTTATTCTGTAAGTGGACATTTCAGATCCTTTTTTTTTTTTTGAGACAGAGCCTCAAGCTGTCGCCCTGGATAGAGTGCTGTAGCATCACAGCTCACAGCAACCTCCAATTCCTGGGCTCAAGCGAGTCTCTTGCCTCCACCTCCCAAGTAGCTGGGACTACAGGCACCCCCCACAATGCCTGGCCATTTTTTGGTTGCAGCCGTCATTGTTGTTTGGCAGGCCCGGGCTGGATTCGAACCTGACAGCTCAAGTGTACGTGGCTGGCGCCTTAGCCCGTTGAGCCACAAGCGCTGAGCCGACATTTCAGATCCTTAAGAGTAACCACCTATTACTTTGCATTTTTAAGAGCTCATTAAAAGACACAATTACAATACACCCAGCACTTGGCCATGTGGAGCCAAGAAGGATGATAGTGGCCCAGCATGGTGGCTCACACCTGTAATCCCAGCATTCTGGGAGGCAGAGGTGTGTGGATCCCTCGAGATCAGGAGTTCGAGACCAGCCTGAGCAAGAGTGAGACCCTGTCTCTAGTAAAAATAGAAAAATAGCCAGGTGCCAGTCCCAGCTACTCAGGAAGTGGAGGCAGGAAGATGCTTTCAACCCAGGAGTTTGAGCTTGCCATGAGCTAGGCAGAGGCCATGGCACTCCAGCCTGAGGAAAAGAAGAGAAAAGAATAATGGCAATTATATTGTCAAGCATTTAGCCACAGAGGTTGCTTTAGTCACCATCTTGGTTTCAAGGGGTCTTAACCAGCTTCTCCACTGTGTTCTCTTTTGTCAGAGACTTTGGTTCGGGTCTTACCAAGCAGGGCCTTCTGGTTCCCCATCTCAGTATGAAATTTAAATAACAAGAAATAAGAGAAACTAAGAGAGCAGGGGTGGCCAGACTCTACAGGTCAGTGGCTGAGCATTTGGACGGCCTGGGTGTGGATCACAGTTCTGTTTCCCATCTACGGCATCCTGGACAAATGTCTTAAATTCTTTGAGCCTCTTTTTCCTCATCTATAATTGAGGTATGATGGTCAGGGTTGAGGCAAGAAACAGTCTGCTCTAAGGGAGCAGTGAGGAGAGTTTCAGACGGGGACTATTTGCAAAGGGGTGGGCAGGCATAGGTAGAACAATATGAAAGTATGCAGCACCCAGGGGCCAGCAACTGCAGGGAACTGTTACCTCCTCCAGGCTAGAAGGTGCAAGAGAAAGAGCAGACTCCGGAACCAGAAGAGAGTAGTATAAGGAGCGGGTCACCCAACAGGAGCTGGAAGAGCACAGCCGAGCCTTGGTGACTGAGTGGGAGGGAATTGCGGGACTGATCACTAAGCTCAGTGCCCTGCTACCTTCCCATCCCTTCTGCCAATATCCCCACTGACAGAAGCCCGCCAGCAGCAAAAGGCAAGGGAATCCCGACAGTGCAACTCAGAGAAGTTGGCCTTTAAGGCAACAGAGCAGAGTGGACAGCAACATCTAGCAACATCTAGCAAAATATGAATGTGTGATTTGTGGGGCAGATGTGAGGAATCAATGAATTGACACATATTCAGCACTTAGAACACTGGTGCTGAATGACTCACACCTATAGGGCTGGTGACTCACACCTATAATCCCAGCACTCTGGGAGGCCAGGATAGGAAGATTTCTTGAAGCCAGAAATTCAAGATCAGCTTGGGTCTAAGTTATGATCAGCCCCTACATCCCAGACTGGGTGACAGAGCAGAACCCTGTCAAAAAAAAAAAAAAAAAAAGACGGTGGCAAGTTTGCAGTAGGTGCTTAATGAATCAATGAATCTGCCCTGTTATTTTCCACTCTATTTTTCTCATTATCATTATTGTCATCATCAACTCTTTTTTTTATTAAATTATAGCTATGTACATTAATGCAATTATGGGGTACAATGTGCTGGTTTTATATACTGTTTGAAATACTTCCATCAAACTGGTTAACATAGCCTTCACCGCATTTTCTTACTTATTGTGTTAAGACATTTATATTCTACCCTTAGTAGATTTAACTTGTACCCTTGTAAAATGCACGTACATGTGGTCCCCCCAATTACCTTCCCTTCCCCTTCCCCCCCTCCTCCCTCCCTCTCCTCTTTCCCCTTCTTCTTGGGCTATAGTTGGGTTATAGCTTTCATATGAAAGTATGGGTGTTTATAAATTGGTTTCATAGTAGGGCTGAGTACATTGGATACTTTTTCTTCCATTCTTGAGATACTTTGCTAAGAAGAATATGTTCCAGCTCCATTCATGTAAACATGAAAGAGGTAAAGTCTCTATCTTTTTTAAGCCTGCGTAATATTCCATGGTATAGATTATACCACAATTTATTAATCCATTCGTGGGTCAATGGACACTTGGGCTTCTTCCATGACTTAGCAATTATGAATTGGGCTATAATAAACATTCTGGTGCAAATATCTTTGTTATAAAGTGGTTTTTGGTCTTCTGGATATACCTAGTAGAGGAATTGAAGGATCAAATGGCAGGTCTATATTTAGATCCCTAAGTGATCTCCAAACATCTTTCCAAAAGAAATGTATTAGTTTGCATTCTCACCAGCAGGGTAGAAGTGTTCCCTTTTCTCCACATTCACGCCAACATCTATGGTGTTGGGATTTTGTGATGTGGGCTAATGTTACAGGAGTGAGATGATATCTCAAAGTGGTTTTGATCTGCATTTCTCTGATGATTAAGGATGATGAGCATTTTTTCATGTGTCTGTAGGCCATGCGTCTATCTTCTTCAGAGAAGTTTTTCTTCAAGTCCCTTGCTCACACCATTTGTTCTTTTCTTGCTAATACGTTTGAGTTTTCTGTGGATTCTGGTAATTAAACCTTTGTCAGAGACATAACCTGCAAATATCTTCTCCCATTCTGAGGGCTATCTTCTTGCTTTACTTACTGTGTTCTTGGCTGTGCAGAAGCTTTTTAGTTTGATCAGATCCCAGTAGTGTATTTTTGGTGTTGCTTCAATTGCCTGGGGGGCATCATCAACTCTTGATGCGTCCAGCACACATGCAGGGGCTCAAGAAGGGTGGCTTGTGGGGAAGCATCTTGCCTTTGGTCTCATTTGTTCCTCCTGCCATCTCTTCCTCCTTCCACCACCTCCTTCAAGGCATCCTGCTCACCTCCTGCACCTGCTCTGCCTCCTCTGAGCTGCCCCTCTCTGTGCAGTTGGATTCCTTGACAGAAGGAGCCAGAGTCCACCTGCCTGTCCCTGGAAGCCTGGATGGCATTCTCAGCACTTTGTGGTTCCGAGGGCACAAAGCTCAACCGGCAGCCATGATATTCTCCCCTGAAGGCCTCCCAGGACCTGCTCACACTGGCCGGGAGATGCTGGGCACCCATGGCAGCCTGGTCATCAGAAATGTGACGGCCCAGGACTCGGGCAGCTACACAGTGGTGTTAGAAACCAGCAGTGGACGCAGGAGTGCGACGGAGCAGATCCACATCAAAAGTGAGTGGGGCCCATAGTGGAAGGGCCTGGGTTCTCAGAAAGCAGAACCACTAGACCCCACCGGGCCTGTCAAGACACATTCTATGCCTGTTATCAATTGTTTGGCAACAAAATACTCCCAAACTTAAAACAGCAACCATTTGTTTAGTTCACAATTCTGCTGAACAGTTCTTGTGGTCGGCTGATGGTGTTCCTGAGCACTAGTTGATACGGAATGGCCTCATTCATACGCCTGGCAATGGTCTGGCTGGGGAGATGGGGTTGCAGGGGCAGTGAAACCTGCCATCCTCCAGCAGGGTAGCCCAGGCTTGCTCATCCCACAGTATAAGAAGAGCAAGTGCAGAGGCTGCAAGGTCCTTGGGACCCAGGCTCAAAACTTGCCCACCATCACTTCACCACCTTCCATTGGCTGAAGCAAATCACATGACCAGACCAGAAACTAGGCTTCACCTCTTAAAGGGGAGGTGTTACAAGGTGGTGTGGCCATTTTTTGTCCTTTCCTATGCCTTCCAACAGGTTTTCCTAAGATGCATGCTCATGTTCATCATTACTTGGGAAAGGCAAAGAAAGTCTCTGGTAGTAGCCTTCAAACTCACCTATGTTTTTATGAGCTATTAAGCTCTGAACTTGAGCTTTAATAGGTGAACCAGAAAGACAAAGCCCTGAGGGTGACCAGCCCCATCCTCTTTACAAGGTAGTTTATAGACTTCCCTAGTCTGCTCGGGCTATTATAATACACTACTTATACTGGAGTCCAAGATCAAAGTGTTGGCAGGTTTAGTTTCTTCTGATGCCTCTCTCCTTGACATACAGTCAGCCACCTTCTCATTCTGTCCTCACATTTCCTGGGTGTGTGTGATTCCTGGTGTCTCTCTGTACAAATTCCTTTTCTTAGAGGGACACCAATCTGATTGGATTGGGACCCACCCTAACAGCTTCATTTTAACCTGATCACCTCTTTAAACACCCTATCTCCAAATATAGTCACATTCTACCATACTGGGGAGTTAGGGTTTCAACATATGAATTCAAGAGACTGAATACAGCCTTAACAGAGATCATATTAGCTAGATTCAGATTCTGATGCTCTAAAAAGGACCCCAAAATAACAGAGTCTGAAACAAGATGATGGTTGATTTCTTTCTCATATAATAGTCTGGCATAACCAGTTCAGGGATGATACGGTGGCATCATAGTGCTGGGATTCAGGCTTCTAGTTGTTCCATGATTGCTAGGGTGTGGGTCATGGGTCTGGGATGGTGCCCATCACATCTGCATTCTAACCAACATAACAGAGAAAGGAGGAAAGGAATAAAAATGACTTCCTCTGAGAGCCCAATGTAGAGGTTGCACATGTGCCAATGACTGGAAGCTAGTTACTTGGCCATACTTAGTTGCAAGAGAAGCTAGAAATGTTGTCTTTATTCCAGGCAACCATATGCCTAGCTAAAATGTTGGGGGTTTGACTAAAGGAAGAAGGGAAAAAGAGATGTTGGGAGCCATCCAGCATTTTCTAGGTTGATATTTGAGGATGCTCTTGGGGTCTCTCCACTCCTCTAAATCCCAAATGGTTTAGTCAAGTGTTTCTTCCAACCCAATGCATTTGGCTCTGGATCAGCTAGATAAGCCACATATTCAGCCACACCAAGTGGCCTCTTAGCTCCACTGTAGGTGCAAGGTGGATGGAGGAAAGGAGTCCATTCGCTAGGAACAGCAATATGGGCTAGGAGAGCTGGGGCTTTGGAGGAAGTCTTGAGGTGGTCAGGGACACTTTGCTATCCATTTATTCAACAAAACATTAGCACCTACCCTGTGCCCATCCCTGTGCTGGGCGGTACTGGGGACACAACAGCAACTAAGACAGCCCTGGCCTTGCCCTCACCTCCTTGCACGCAGAGTCCAATGAGAGGGGACGGACACATTTCCAGATAGTGATGACATAAAATGAGCAGCGATAGGGGGGTTGGGGAACCCAAAGGGTAGCTGTCCCCCACCAGTACTCTGGGAGTACTTCCTGGAGGGGAGGGACATTCAGCAGTGCACAATACTATACTGGTTTCTTCCATTGGATTACCATTCTTTCACAGAAAACAGATGAATAATTCCACAGATAGGATTAGAGAAAAGTTTCTCTGTAGACTTGACATTTATCGTGATAACATGAAGCAAGATAGAAGTTAGCCAATAAAGATGGTATTGAAGAGGGTTCCAGGCAGTGGGAACAGCCTGGGCAAGGACTGGAAGAATAAGAGACATCCTGGTGAGTTTGACATTGAGAGCTGCAGCCTGAACTCAAAGGATCCTCCCACCTCAGCCTCCTGAGTAGATGAGACTATGGGTGCCACCTTGCACCTTATGTAATCTTTAAAATGGATCCTTTTCTTAAAAAAAGAAGATTCAATGCAACCAATCAGAAGGGGCACCTGAGCTACTGGAAGTCCCCTCTGTGTCACCACTATAAAGAAATTAACTTTAATTCTAGAAAAAGTCCACCTAGATGTTTCTAATGATTTTTAATTGTGAATCTACGTACACATCTTGGTGGTGGCTATCTTCAGGAAGAACAGTAGCTTTTCTCTCCCTGGTGTGAGGAAGATGACCTACCTCAAGTTCAAACCTTACCTTAGGCAAATAAAGCTTAGGTTCGTTACTCTTCTAAAGGCCTGCCCACACCTTGGCCTGTGCCATTCTCAGCCTGAGTGACTTTCCAAAGAGAAAAACAGCAGGAGCTTGTGTTAGTGCGGGCTCTGGAGCCAGAACTCCCTGGATCACGTCATTATGCCACCCACGAGTCCTTGCAAAAGTGACTTTCATTCTTGGTGCCTCAGTTTCCTCATCTGTGCAATGAGATCATAGAAGAACCTCCCTCATAGGGTTATTGAGAGGACAAGTGAGTTAATCGTGTCAAATGCCTACAACAGTGCCTGGTGCAGAGCACGTAAATGTTAGCCCTGTTAGTTTCCGGGGGCTTGGAATCTTTGAGCCTTCATTTTCTCATCAAAATAGGGATAATAATAATGCTAATTACCTCAAAGGATTGTTGTGAGGGTTAAATCAATGGTTTTCATGAAGAACATACCTCACATTGTGTATATACTATGGGTGGCACCTATGGCTCAGTAAGTAGGGCGCTGGCCCCATATATCAAGGGTGGCAGGTTCAAACCCAACCCCGGCCAAACTGCAACAAAAAAATAGCTGGGCGTTGTGGCGGGCGCCTGTAGTCCCGGCTTCTTGGGAGGCTGAGGCAAGAGAACTCCTCCCCAGGAGTTGGAGGTTGCTGTGATGTGATGCCATGGCACAGCATTCTACCAAGGGTGATAAAGTGAGACTGTCTCTAAAAAAAAAAATTAAAAAAAAAAAAACTTATACTAATAACACAGTTACTGCCAGTAGTAATGGACATGGAGTTATAACTGTTATTGCTAGTAGCATAGTTATTACTATGAGTAATGCAGTATGATGTTTTCTGCAATATTTCTTTTCATGGTTTAAATGCTGGTCACTACCTACTAAATGATTTTACCACATTCGCCTGGGTCTCACTTGAAGTATAATAAGCCACAAGTAATACATGTGCTTAGGATGGTGCTTGACTCATAGCAAGAACCCAGTCCAGGTGGCTGTTACACGGGTTCTTACCTGGTGGGCTCTTTCTCCTCCTTCAGGGCTTTGCTTAGGAACCTCCTCCTCCAGGGAGGCTTCAGGGACCTCTCTGGTTGTGCTAAACTTTTCACTTATTCCATTGTACTGAAATCAAAACCAGCTCTGAATGGAGGTTCCCAGGACAATGTCAGACTGCCTGAGTTCAAATCCCAGGTGTGCCCCTCTCTGAGCCGGAGACCTGGCCCTAATGACCCCCAGACCTCAGAACCTTTCACCTGAAAAATGTGGAATGAGAATTGTGGACCCCTTGGATCACCTCCTTACTGGGCTCCCAGTGTCCACTACTTCATCCTTAAACCCAGTTTCTCACATGGTAGCCAGAGCGATCCTGTTCAAACCTAAGCCAGCTCATATCCTTCCTCTGCTCAGAGCCTCCCATGGCTCCCCACTCACTCAGAGTCAAAGGCAGAGCCCTCCCCCAGCCCAGGAGGGCCTGTGTGATCTGCATCATTGCCTGTGTACCACCCCGCACTTTCTCCCCCTCCCTGTGCACACCTAGCCTCACACCCATCTCAGGGCCTTTGCACTTGCTGTTCTCTCTGCCTGGAAAGCTTTTTCCCCAGGAATCCACCTGGCTCCTTCCTCGCCTCTTCACGACTGTGCTCAGATGTCACCTCTTGAAAGAGGTCTTCCTTGACCCATCTCACCTAACATGGGCTTCCCCCACCTCTGGCCCAAGCCCGTAGCCCTCTGCAGTTTTCCTCAAGCTCTCCCCACCACTGCTATGTATTCTTTCATCTGTTTGGTGACTGTCTCCCCCTCAACTATCTGCATCTGTTTAGAGCCAAGACCCAGTGTCCCAGACTTGGTTCACCTAGAAGCAGATCCAGAAGTGAGAACTCACTAGCAGGTTATTTGGGAGGTGCAGAGACCTGGGGAGTGGGGAAGTGAGGCAGAGAAGTCAATCTGTGTTCTCTAGCCATTTGTCACTGTGGGCAGCTGGATCACAGTCCCACAGGGAACTCAGGGCCCTGGTGTGGAACAGCTCCTCAGAGCTAGCCCACATGAGGGAAAGGGAGCTGGCAGCCTCTCCTCCTGTTGTGCTTTCCCCCCACACTTCTGCCCTGCTGCCTCCAGGGCAGAGCTGACGGCCAGTAAAAGCCCTCAGGCACAGGCAATGGGCTAGAGGTGCTGGCAGTTGAAAGTGGTGAGGGGGAGGGGTCAGAGTGGGCCAGCAACAATTCTGTTGCATACACCAGCTAGAGCAGCACTGGGCAGAGACCAGGCTCTCCAAACACGTTCCTCAGTGAATTACAAGACACACGAATGGATGAATGAATTCCTCTGCGGTGGGCAGGAGAAATGCCCAGCCTCTCTGTGTGGCCTCTGCCCACGTGGCCTCGCTTTTGTTGTTGCAGACAGCTTCAAGACAGTGCCGCTGCTGACATTCCCAGAGACTATTCAGGGTGTCATCCACAGTGACCTCAACTACTCAGTGATCCTAGAGTGGGTGACAACAATGAACCCCGAGCCCGTGCAGACCTGGACCCTCAATGGAAAGATTTGCGGGACAGAGGAGAAGCTGTTCATTCGGCGGTTGTCCTGGGAGCAGCTGGGCACCTACGTGTGCACCGCTACAAACAGCAAGGAGTAGCTATCGTCCCAGCCCGTGACTGTCTCACTGCTACGTGAGTCCCCCACCCACCCAAGGCCATGCACCCTCACTAGCCTCTGGCCACTTCCCGATTCTGTTAAGCCACCTTCTACAAGCAGTCCCCTCAGACCATTGATAGCCAAAATGTCATTCCATTCTTCCATCCACCTGGCAGGTTGGGGATTATTAGCCCATTTTCAGATGACAAGCTGCCAAAGAGTTTAACCGTACTAAAAGCCCACTCAGGATCTGAACCAGGTGACCTGGGTCCCAGGGTGAACAGGGAAGTCCTTTTGCCATTCTGAGCCTCAGTACATACCACGCCAAAAATGCAGATCATGACATAAGGAGGGGCTCAGAGCATGGGCTTGGGAATTTCAATTCCACCTCCACCACTTCCTGGCTGTGTGACTTTGAACCAGTGCCTTGACTTCTCTGTGCCTCAACGTCCTCATCTTTAACATTGGAAAAATAATAGTGCCCACCTCCCTGTGTAGTTAGGAGCACTCAATGAGATAGGCAAGTGAACTGCGCACTGGCACGTGCTCAGTGAATGTGAGTTAGTACCATTGTTACCATTAAGGTTCTTGTTAGTGTCATTCATTTTGTAGCTGTTAGCGTGGGCAGTAGTACAGGTGGAGCCCAGGCAGCCATACAAGAACAATAAGCTGTTGGGATCAGAGAGGTGGTTTGGGAGCTGATTGAAACTGGGTTCAGTTTCTCCTGTGCCTTCCTGACTTGGCAACTTGGGGCAGGTGATTTCCCCTCTCTAAGCCTCAGTCTCCTCCTGTGTATGATGGAAGTGATCCTAATTACCTCCGAAGAGTTAGGAACACAAGCAATAGGGGAGTAAGGCTAACAGAACACCTGTCAGAGAGCAGGTGCATTGAAGAGCAGCCATTATCATGAATATTGCTTTTAGCATTTCATTCACGGAGGACAAATGGCTTGGAGTGAACTGGAAGAATCCAGAGCAGCTGGCCAGTGTGTGTGTGGGGGGGGGGTGGCATTTGGGGCAGCAAGGAACAACTAAACCAAGGCGGGAACTGGATGGGCATGGCAGGGGCGGGGCGAGGGAAAGCTCGGCCAGGCCAGGTCCCAGGGAACTGCCTCATCTCGCTGGCCAGGGTCCAGGGGGAGCTCCAAGTGGTTCAGAGGGACTGGGTTGTAAGGCAGGGGAGTGGGAGAGACGAGGCTGGCCAGCTGGCAGGGTCTTGAAGGCTAGAGTGAGGGATCAGCTTCTGCCTCGGGATGCTGGGGAGCCACAGCAGGATTCTGAGCAGGGGAGAAACAGAGTCAAGTGTGAGCTTTCGAGAGCTCCTCCTGGCTTCCATGTGGTGGTAGATGGGTGCGGGCTGGACTGGGGCGGGATGGCATGGAGGAGAGCTGGGCGTGGAGAGGAGGGGATGGGCTGAAGAGACACTCAGTAGGTGGAATGGTGGGTGTGCAGAGGAAGGGAGGGAGAGAGATTTGTGCCAATCTTACCCCTATTTTGTCCCCAGAAGCCATCGTGGATCCCACAGAGACTGAGCCCGTCGAGCCGGACCCCAGTCTCTCCCTGTCAGGAGGGTCTGCCATCGGCCTCCTCATGGCTGGAGTTCTGGGAGCCATGGCCTTGATTGGGTGCATGGGCTTCACCATCATCCACAGCCAAAGGTACCTCCTGCTCTCCCCTCCCCTCTGTCCACAGGTGATGCCCACTCAGCCCCCACAAGGCACAGAGCTGTCTGCGTGGAGACAAAGACCAAACCAGCAGCCCCATCAGAGAGGGCGTCTCCTCCGTGTCATCTCTAATCCTGCAGCAGGGTAACCCAAGCTTGCTCATGCAGCAGAGGCAGGATCTCCAAGCGGGAGAAGCTGCAAGGCCCCTTAAGGCCCAAGCTCAGGATTGCACCGTCACTTCCTTCACATTCCATTGGCCAAAGCAAGTCACGTGGCCCGCCTAGCTTCAAGGAGTGGGGAAACTGATGGCTCCACTTCTTGCTGAGGGGAAAGCATCTGTGCCCAGTTTTGTAATTCACGACCTAAGGCAGGAGGCGGGAGTGCATGGCTGTCTCTCTCAGTCTCCCACCCTCCCGCCCTTGCAATCCTTTTCTCCCTGAACATGGATTCACAGTTTCTTCTCTCTCTCTCTCTCTCTTCCCCCCAGATAAGAACTTGATGCTTCTCTGTCCACCTGGAGAAAGACACCATCCCAGAGCTTCCAAGTCCACGGCCCTTTTGTTCAAGGGAACAGACCAGATAGACTTGCTTTGCCCTGTTCCAGAAATGCCTGAAGAAAGCCTCTGATGGCCCCCCTTGGTCCCATCACTGTGGCCGGGAGGGGGGGCAGGAAGATATCATGGAAGCAGAGTTCCCGAGGCTCAGCCCTGTCTGTGGGAGCTCAGTATTCAGAAAACAGGGGGAAGCTTTGCCTTGTAAGCTGGGCAGACCTCAAATATGCCTTCTACACATGCAACTTATTTTTGCTCTTTTTAAAAAAAAAAACACTTATTTTGAAATAGATGCTCTTTCTTCATTATGTTTTTTATCAACTACTTTTTTTGTTTTTTTGGTTTGTTTTTTTTTGTTGTTGTTCTTTTGTTTTTGGTTTGTTTGCTTGTTTGAGACAGAATCTCACTCTGTCGCCCTGGCTAGATTGCCATGGTGTCATAGCTCATAGCAATCTCAAACTCTTGGGCTCAAGCAATTCTCTTGCTTCAGCCTCCCCGGTAGCTGCGACTACAGGCACCCAGCACAATACCTGGCTAGTTTTTCTATTTTTAGTAGAGACAGGGTCTTGCTCTTGCCCTTGCTCAGGCTGGTCTTGAACTCCTAAGCTCAGGTGATCCACTTACCTCTGCCTCCCAGAGTGCTAGGATTACAGGTGTGAGGCACAGGGCCTGGCCAACACTTCTGAATGTTTTCTCATGAATGCTCTCTTCGTGAGAAATTGGGGAGGTGGTCCTCAGAAATCTATGGCACATTTGTAAATAAGATCAACTATTTAGTTTTAAGCTTCTCAAGTTTAATACCCCATGCATTGGAGGATTCTGAAAGATGGCAGCCCATGGGACCCAAATATAGATGAAGCTCCTCTGTGGTTATATCTCACATTTGAGAAATGTTCGGCGCCACCTAACATGACATTGTGATTAGCAATGATGGTAGACTTGAGTTCAAATCTTATTTATTGAGGCTTTTCCACAGGTCAGCCACTGGCTATACATATATATAGACCAGCCACTGGTCTTATGTGGTTCATGTGTCACATCCTCACTGCACGCACTGAGGAAAGAAGAATGCTCACCCATTCTACAGATGAAGCAAGTGAGGCTCAGGAGCAGTTATGTGACTTGCCCAGGGTCACACAGATAGAACATAGTGGAGCTGGTGTTCAACCAGGCTGTTTGGCTCTGAAATCTCCTTCCCAATCATCCCATTGCCTTGTTAGAGGCCAGATCCGCCCTCCCCCTTCTCTATGTTAGGTAGATGTCACTGTGCTCAAGCGCATATGATAAAAGTGAGGCTCAGAGAAGGGAAGTGACTTCCCCAAGACCACACAGCCACATGTAATGCCAACTCAAGTCTGCCCAATTCCAAAGCCCATGACCCTGACCAGAGTTCAACGGAAGTCTCTTCAGTGAAGGAAGGAAATGTTCCGTATCTCCACTGTCCAATACGGAATACCTAAGACATATGGCTGTTGATTCCTTAGAATGTGGATAGTGAAACTAAGCAACTGAATTTTTAATTTACTTTTAATTTTAATTTATATAGCTACCTATGGCTGGTGGCTATTGTGTTAAACAGCACAGCTCTAAATCCTAATTGTTAAAATAAATAAATATCCCAGCACCCAAGGGTGTAGAATGCTGATTCTTGCTTCCGAGGCCATCCTGGGGGGACTTGCCCTGGTTTCTCAAAGGGTCCAGCCTTGTTCGGAAGCCCCAGATACCTCTCCATTTTCTTTCCCAGCCCAGGTGTCCTTCCACACCTTTCCCTCCTCTCACATCCCTCCTCTGCCAAGGAAAAAGTTCATCATTTCCTGCCTGGGTGGTGACAGAGAAGTAGCTAGCTGGTTTCTGCAGCTCTTAGCCTGGTTGGGTCTCAGAGGTAACATGGGAGCAACCACCTCAGCCAGCAGCCAGCTATAAATCCAGCCCCCTAGATAAGCTGTCATGGCATGTTCTCCTCTGTACCACTTGGCCCAGGATGTCACTAAACATTTATTTGTGTGATTATCTTAACATGTATCTCATCCTTGGGCAGCGCCTGTGGCTCAGGGAGTAGGGTGCCAGTCCCATATACTGGAGGTGGCGAGTTCAAACCCGGCCCTGGCCAAAAACTGCGGGGGAAAAAACCCAACTCCCCCCCCCAAAAAACATGTATCTCATCCACTAGACCAGTCTTTCTCAACCTTTTGTATCTCATGGCACACTTGAACCTATAGTTAAACTTCTGTGGCACACTTAAATTATATTGATCTCAAAAAAGAGTAAAAAAAAATATATAACTGGCTCGGCGCCTGTGGCTCAATGGGCTAAGGCGCCAGCCACGTACACCTGAGCTGGCAGATTCGAATCCAGCCCGGGCCCCGCCAAACAACAATGACAGCTGCAACCAAAAAATGGCCGGGCATTGTGGCGGGCACCTGTAGTCCCAGCTTCTTGGGAGGCAGAGGCAGGAGACTCACTTGAGCCCAGGAGTTGGACGTTGCTGTGAGCTGTGATGTTACGGCACTCTACCCAGGATGACAGCTTGAGGCTCTGTCTCAAAAAAAAAAAAAAAAAATATATATATATATATATATAAAACTACTTGCTTTGAACTTCTTCCGAAAATTAATTATTTATTTATTTATTTATTTTGAGACAGTGTCTCACTCGGTTGCTCTGGGTAGAGTGCCGTGGTATCATAGTAACTCACAGAAATCTCAAACTCCTGGGCTCAAGCAATTCTCTTGCCTCAGCCTCCCAAGGAGCTGGGACTACAGGCACCTGCCACAACACTCAGGTAGTTTTTCTATATTTAGTAGAAATGGGGTTTCACTCTTGCTCAGGCTGCTTTCAAACTCCAATGATCCTGCCTCCCAAAATGCTGGGATTATAGGCAAGCCACTGCACTCAGTCCTTGAAAATAATTTCATTAATTTTCAATAATTTCATTTAAAATGTTTTCCCAGTGTTAACTAAGATCTTCTCACAGCACACTGGTGTGCCGCGGCACACCAGTTGAGAATCACTGCACTAGATTATCAGCTCCATGACCCGCATCTGGACACAGTAGGTGCTTCATACGTGTTTGTTGAGTGAATGAATAAGAGACCAAAATCACACCCCTGGGAAACTCAAAGGCTCAAAAATGGAAGCATTGTTTCGGTCACAAAGTCTTCAAGCAGAAGTTTAGCGGGAATAACCCAACCCAAACTCCTCTTACTCTCTCAGTCAGAAAATCAGGGCTGAGCATCTGGAGCTGCTACCTAAACCCCAAGGGCAAGGCAAATGATCATCTCAACACAGCAGAATGGCACAATCTGGCCAGTAGTGGTAGAGATTGCTCTTGGACCCCAACATTCATTTTCTCCTCCCTCCATAGTAATAGAATCATTAATGTTTAGCTAGGCACATGGGGTCCAAGAGGAGAGAAAACTATATTTTCCAGTTTCTCCTGATACTGGGCATGGCCATGTGACTACATTTTGGTCAAGAAAATGTAAGAAGTGTCTGTGACTTTCAGAACATGTCCCTAAAGGGAAGAAGCACTCTTTTTATAGTCAGGAATTACAATGTGATGGCCGGAACTGAGCAGCCATTACGCATCATGAGGTCTGTCACTTGTGGAGGAGGACAGGACATTGCCACTGAATCCAGCTTATGCCAGCTTGTGAGAGCTGATTGTGCACATCTCTTCCCATCTTCACATTTAGTGATGACACATTGGTAGTTTGAGATCAACTGTGGTTGGTATTTACAACATGAAAATTGGAAAACACTACAAATCAGGAAATTTTTTTTATAGAATAGGTTTATGAACAAACACACCACTCAAAATTAGTGCCCCATGCCTCTGTGAAGCCACCCGGTTAGTTCTAGTCTAAATACCTCTGATTTCTTTACATGAAAGAAGAAACAAACGTCTATCTTATTCATACCACTATAGTTTTAGTTCTTCTGTTTCTTGCAGCCCAGTCTGATCCTAATGGATACATCTAACCCTGAGATTTAAGCCATAAGTTCAAAGATTTAAATGCCATTGAGGGTGGTGCCTGTGGCTCAAAGGTGTAGGACACCAGCCCCATATGCCAGAAGTGGCAGGTTCAAACCCAGCCCCAGCCAAAACAACAACAACAAAAAAAAAACAAATAAATACCATTGAAAAAACAAGGTTGGATATTCTAGATTTGGGAGGAAAAAAATAGTGACAAGAAGTCAGGAGTGAGCGTGTGGCCACACTAAGATATGAATGGAACAGGCTACCGTGAAAGTGCAAGCCAACAAGCAAAATAACATCCCAAATTCCAGAGAGGGGAAGGGGACAACTTCCAAAAACAAGAAAGTACTCTCTTTTTTTTTTTTTTTTTTTTTTTTTTGAGACAGAGCCTCAAGCTGTTACCCTGGGTAGAGTGCTGTGGCATCACAGCTCACAGCAACCTCCAGTTCCTGGGCTCAAGCGAGTCTTCTGCCTCTGCTTCCCAGGTAGCTGGGACTACAGGCGCCCGCCACAATGCCCGGCCATTTTTTGGTTGCAGCCGTCATTGTTGTTTGGCGGGCCCTGGGGCTGGATTCAAACCCACCAGCTCAGGTGTGCGTGGCTGGCGCCTTAGCCCGTTGAGCCACAGGCGCCAAGCCGAAAGTACTCTCAAAAGTAAGACACAATAGCTAAGAAAATTGAGAATCCCACACCTGTTCTGGTGTGGAACAGGTGTGAAATTTGATGAGTAGGTAGATATCGCACAGTTTATATCCAGGCAGAATGCCAAAACAAGAAACTAGAATTTTCTTCTCTATCCAAGTAGACTACAAACTCCCAAGTTACAAACATCTGACTTCCATACAACTTGCATTTATGAACAGAGGCTACTACAGGTAATAGGTAAATTTAACTATTTCAACACATGTACAAACTCAACTTCAGGACAAACCTACAGAATGTATCTCATTTTTTACCCAGAGACTGCCTGAATTTGTCAAAAGTTGCCATTCTAGAAGTGTTTGAGTGATGTTTTGACAATGTCTGTCTGCACCAAATTGAGGAGCTAGGTCTGCCTTTTGCTGTCCATTTTATCTCCTGCACCCGCAGCTATGCTTGGCCATCATGGACATTCAATACACATTTGTTAAACGAATGAATGAGTAAATAAATGAATGCTGAATCCTTTCTAAAATCCTTCTAAAGAAGTTCTGAGACAGGCTGTAATATAGTAAGCCACCTCTTTTCTGTCCCTGTGGGGTGAGCCATGACCTTGAAGGTAAGAAATGGTAAATGAACAAGGAGTCAAATGCACAAGGAACTTTTTTTTTTCTTTTTGAGACAGAGTCTTACTATGTCACCCTTGGTAGAGTGCCATGGTGTTACAGCTCATAGCAACCTCAAATTCTTGGGCTTAAGCAATTCTCTTGCCTCAGCCTCCAAAGTAGCCGGGACTATCGGCACCCGCCACAACGCCCAGCTATTTTTTTTTTTTTAGTTGTCATTGTTTGGCAGGCCTGGGCTGGGTTCGAACCCACCAGCCCTGGTGTATGTGGCTGGCACCCTAGCAGCTGAGCTACAGGTGCTGAACCCATAAGGAACTTCTAACTATAGCCTATGGCCATAATTTCTCTCCTCCAGTCTTATTTTTCACATCCATTTTTGCCAGAGTGGACAAATATATTTTTTCTCATTTACCATTTTAAATAGATTGGTAGTGGCTGCTCAGTAGCACTATGTTGAGAATAGGAACCTACATTTGTTCCCCAGGAAGAAGTCCCTGTATCTATTATTATTATTATTATTTTTTTTTTTTTTAGACAGAGCCTCAAGCTGTCACCCTGGATAGAGTGCCATGGCATCACAGCTCACAACAACCTCCAATTCCTGAGCTCAAGCGAGTCTCTTGCCTCTGCCTCCCAAGTAACTGGGACTGCAGGCGCCCGCCACAACGCCTGGCCATTTTTTTGGTTGCAGCCATCATTGTTGTTTGGTGGGTCCGAGCTGGATTCGAACCCACTAGCTCAGGTGTACGTGGCTGGCGCTTTAGCCCGCTGAGCCACAGGCGCCGAGCACCCTGTATCTATTATTGATGTCTGGTACCATGTTTGCCATCAAGGAGTGTCTGCATCAATTTTTGATGTCTGCTGAGAACTGGGAATAGATTCCTCTGCCCATCAGCAGTGTCTCTTTCTCTCTCTACTCCCTGAATGGACCAAAAGAACTTGACTCCAGATTGAAAGCCTGCTCACAGTAAGCTGTGATTCACATTATAGAGAAGCAAGATCCTTAGGGTATTTTAACAATGTCTGATTCACTCATTTACCTAACAGATATTCGCTGAACACCTTCTATAGTTCTCTGCTAGATGCTAGAGTCATAGCTCTGAACAAAACAGTCATGGTCTCTGCCCTTCCTGAGTCTTCAGACTGGATTTCCAAAATCCATCCTGTTTCTTGTCCAAGTTCTCAACCCTCTCCCTCCCCAACTTCCCTCCTCTGAACAACTGAAACTCTTCCTTAAGCTCTCTGTTTCTCTTTCTTTCTCTTACACACACCTTTTCGTGAGTAAGTTTTCTCTAAATTTCACTATTAACGACATAGTTCGGGACATAACAGTATCTGCTAGAGTGGGAGAGAGGATAGAAAGATGTGCAACAAACAGAGATCAAATAATTGCTAAGGCCGTTCATTCATTCATTCAACACATTTGCTCCAGTGCCTGGTCTGTGTAGGGTCCTGTGCTAGGCAGTGCTGGGAACACAGTGGTGACCACAAAAGCTCTGGCCCTGCCTTCCTGGCAATCACAGTTCAGTGGGAGAGACAGACCTGCCCAAGATAGTAACTAACAACTCAGAATGGTCAGGGCTGGGATGTGAGAGCCCAGAAGCAGGATCCAGGAAGGTATCCTGGGGGAGGGGTCAGCAGTTCCAAAGGACACGTTAAGATCATTGATACCAAGAGCAGCCAGGTCTTAGAGGGTAAAATTTGCTAAGGATTGCACCAACGGGCTTTAATGTGCCATGCCTGTTTATTTTCCCAAACCCTGTAGAATAAGGGTTATTATTAGCTGCATTTTACAGGAGAGGAAATTGAGTTATACAGCCCTGGGCCCTGCTGCCATGAAACTTACAGCCTGGCAGGTGACACAGACCCATCCCTCAGAGTGGAAAGTGCTGAGACAGAGCAGCCTGAGGCAGGGGAGGGAGGTGGGGAGACTAAAAAGGGCATTTCCCACCCAGCCTGGGAGTCCCAGAGGGCTTCCTGGAGGAAGGGATGAGCCAGCTGAGACCCAAAATATGAAAGGACAAGTGTTCTGGGCAGAGGGTACAGTAAGTGCAAAAGTCTGAAGATAAGAAACCCCAATGAGTTAAGAATGACTGCAAGAGTTTCCACTGGCTAACTGGCAAAGGGGGAAAACAGATCTCCTAAAGGGTGTGGCTCCAGTTAGTCATGGGTGAGCAGCCAGGAATGGGGAGGGGGGTTTCATTTCCTTCCCTGGGTCTTGAAAGGTCTGGGAATTTAAAGGGGAAGGAAAGAGGGGAACTACCTCTATGCCCCAAATGCATGTGGATATCGGCCTGGGAGGGGGGCCGGTGGGAGATACAGGAGGGAAAATGCCTGCTCTGGGAGCTGCTTGCTGTTTTCAGCGTTTTCTTTCCCAACTCTTTCATGCTTAGCCTCCGAGTATAGAGGATGGAAGCTTTGCCCTCACCAACACTCCCACCTTGGTCTCTGTCCATCCTCATGATGACACCACCCTCCCCAAAAAGGCAGTACAGAGGGTGTCACTACCATTTCCATGTGAAAAACATGAAATTTAACTGCAATGAGGTTCCCCACCCTGCAAAAAACTCTCCATAAGCTCCCTACTGCCCACAGCAGCAGTCTCTAAACAGGGGTCCCCAGCAAGGTAATACAAAGTGGTCTCCACAAGGCCCAGGACACAAATAGTAACTGCTGAATTTGTTGAGCAGCTAAATAAATAGCATTTTAACCATATAATTTATTTCTAAATAACTTATTTAACCATCATCACATGTTTTTATGATGCCCTATTTTATGGATGAGGAAAAAAGAGGCAAAAGAAGCAATACAGGTTGCTTAGGATCACCAGCTACTAACCAGTAGAAGCAAAATTTGAACCCAATGGTTTGCAGTCTGGAAGGCCAAGGTGGGTGGATTGCTTGAGCTCAGGAGTTCAAGACCAGCCTTAGCAAGAGCAAGACCCCGTCTCTACTAAAAAATAGCTGGGCATTGTGGTAGGCGCTGTAGTCCCAGCCTTGGGAGGCTGAGGCAAGAGGATTGCTTCAGCCCAAGAGTTTGAGGTTGCTGTGAGCTATGTTGCAAGGGTACTCTAGCCAAGGCAACAGAGTGAGAAGCTGTCTGTAAATAAATAAATATAACCACAAATGCGTATGCCCTTTGATCTAGAAACTCAACTTCTAGGAATGTGACAGGTACTGTCAGACACATGGGAAATGACATGGACATGGTGACTCAGGGCAGCACAGTTTGCAAGTACAAAGGATTGGAAACCCCCAAAAGGCCCATTCCCTGAAGAAGGGTTCAAAATTATGGTGCATTCATGCAACAGAATACCACATAGTTGTGAATGAATGAATGAATGAGGAAGCTTGTGTATGTCCTCAGATGGAAAAACCACCAAGATATGTTGCTAAGTGAAAAACAGGAAGAGACAGAACAATGCTACTATTTTATTTATTCAATGGGAGCAGGAAGAACAAAGACATAGATTCATGTCTGCTTAATTACGCAAGCTTCCAAAGTATTCTCTTGGGTCCAGAATTTGGGAAGCCACAGATTCAATAGAATGAACTCCAAAGAATTATAATAGGCCTAATGGAAATATCCATTCACTTTCTTAACTTTTTCAAAAGTTATTTCACCCTAAAAAAAACAAATACATTTTAAAAATATATGTAGGCTCGGCTCCTGTGGCTCAATGGGCTAAGGTGCCGGCCATGTACACCTGAGCTGGCGGGTTTGAATCCAGCCCAGGCCCGCCAAACAACAATGACGGCTGCAACCAAAAAATGGTTGGGCATTGTGGCGGGCGCCTGTAGTCCCAGCTACTTGGGAGGCAGAGGCAGGAGACTCGCTTGAGCCCAGGAATTGGAGGTTGCTGTGAGCTGTGATGCTGTCTCTCTATATATATTGGAGACAGCGTCTCACTTTGTCACCTCTAGTAGAGTGCCATGGCATCATAGCTCACAGCAACCTCAAACTCTTGTGCCCAAGTGATCCTTTTGCTTCCGGAATAGCTGTGGCTACAGGTGCCTGCCACAACGCCCAGCTATTCTTAGAGACAGGGGTCTCACTCTTGCTCAGGCTGGTCTTGAACTCCTGAGCTGAGGCAATTCACATATCTTGGCCTCCCAGAGTGCTAGGATTATAGGCATGAGCCACTGTGCCCTGCCAATAATAATTTTTTTTTAATTAGCAGGGGGGTAGTGGTGCATTCCTGTAGTCCCAGCTACTCGAGAGGATGAGGCAGAAGGATCACTTGAGCCTAGGAGTTGAGGGTGGCAGTGACCTATGATGATGCCACTGCACTCTAGCCTGGGTGACAGAATGAGACCCTGTTTTTAATAAAGAAGTAAATAAATAAATAAATATTAAAATAAAACAATAAGTAAATACAATAAACAAAAAAAATTTCAGCACCTGAGTGGAAAAAATACCTACAGCTGCTCCTATCACTCAAGGAATTTAGAGTCTTAGCAGGGAGACACAGGGAATCAAGCAGATGTGCCCAGAGCTAAACTTGCTTTTCCTTCCAAGACTGCTTCTCTCTCTGATGCTTTCCCCACGGCAGTTGAAGGCAACTCCTTCCTTCCTCAGGCCAGAATCTGCAAGTTTTCTGTGACCTCTCTCTCCTCTGCCCCTCATCCAGTCCATCAGCAAATCCCTTTGTCCCTGCGCTCAAAATACATGTGGAATCCAACCACTTCTCACAGGCGCCCCCTACAGCCTATTCCGCATACAGCAGCCAGACGGATTCCCCTCCAAATCTCACCTCCCTAAAATGTATTTTCTTTACCTGCTACGGTCTAATAGGCAGATTAACATCTGCCCCCTTCTTATCTCTAGGATGCTGTCTCCCACTCCCCTCACCACTTTAGCTACACAGGTCCCTTTGGAGGTTCCTGCCTCAGGGCCTTTGCGCTCACTGCACCCTGTGCCTGAAATACTCGTGCCCATTTTTTGCACTTACTTCATTTAGAGCTCTGTTGAAGTTCACCAGCTTAGAGATGATTTTTCTATCAGTCGGCTCTCACTAGATTTTGCCGCAGTAATAAACAACTCCAAAATCTTGGTTGACTGACATCATTAATTTCTTTTTCTTTTTCTTTTTTTTTTGAGACAGAGCCTCAAGCTGTCACCCTGGATGGAGTGCCGTGGCATCACAGCTCACAACAACCTCCAATTCCTGGGTTCAAGTGAGTCTCTTGCCTCCGCCTCACAAGTAGCTGGGACTACATGCGCCCCCCACAACGCCCGGCCTTTTTTTGGTTGCAGCCGTCATTGTTGTTTGGCAGGTTCGAACTGGGCTGGATTCGAACCCGCCAGCTCAGGTGTACGTGGCTGGCGCCTTAGCCCATTGAGGCACGGGCGCCGAGCCACATCATCAATTTCTGACTCTTGTTACACTTCAGCTGCAGGTTGGCTGTGGCTCTTCTGCATCCATCTCCTTCTTCCCAGGATTGTGGCTGAAGGAGCAATCCTATCTGAGACAGGTAGTGATCCTGACGGAAGAAGAAGAGCAGAGAACCAACAAGGCCACAGCTTCAAAACTTCTGCTCAGGGCTCGGTGCCTGTGGCTCAACAGGCTAAGGCACTAGCCACATACACCTGAGGTGGTGGGTTCGAATGCAGCCCAGGCCACCAAACAACAATGATGGCTGCAACCAAAAAATGGCCAGGCATTGTGGCGGGTGCCTGTAGTCCCAGCTACTTGGGAGGCAGAGGCAGGAGACTCGCTTGAGCCCAGGAATTGGAGGTTGCTGTGAGCAGTGATGCCATGGCACTCTATCCAGGGTGACAGCTTGAGGCTCTGTCTCAAAAAAAAACAACAAAACTTCTGCTCAGAATCAGCCAATGCCACTTCTGCTCACATTTCATTGCCCAGAGCAAGTCACGTGACAACACGGTTGCTGTCAGCAGGGCAGGAGTGTAGAACCCTCTTGCAAGGAGAGCAGCAAGTAACTTGGGAACAATAATACACTCAATCAAACCACCACACTACAGGGTTGAGGCGCCAGACACGTACACCTGAGCTGGCGGGTTCAAATCCAGCCCGGGCCTACCAAACAACAGTGATGGCTGCAACCAAAAAAATGGCCAGGTGTTGTAGCAGGCAACTGTAGTCCCAGCTACTTGGGAGGCAGAGGCAGGAGACTCGCTTGAGCCCAGGAATTGGAGGTTGCTGTGAGCTGTGATGCCACAGCACTCTATCCAGGGTGACAGCTTGAGGCTGTCTC
>CAUYON010204065.1:0-10481 GCA_963573935.1 Arctocebus calabarensis | reverse complement strand
AGTGGGTCAGCATGCCCAGCTCAGACTGCACACTACAGATCAATCAATGTGAACAGTTTAGAGAACAAAACAGTCAATGTTAGCCTTGCAGATTTCAGAGGTGGAAATCACCCAAATACAGTGCCCTTACACACAGAGACCGATCGAGTCATACAGAGAACAAATTCAATGCAGCAGTTGGAACAGTGGATTAAAATCCAGAAGGGGAGAGGTCATGAAGAAGAAACCAGGGGGTAAGTGGCTTGTCATCATAAACCTAGGTTTCTGTGATGCTGTGTTTGTAGACATTGTTTCTAAGCCTCCGATTAAAAGTACTGGTTTAAATTGTACTTTAGGATGGGCAAGGTGGCTCATGCCGGTAATCCTAGCACTCTGGGAAGCCAAGGCACTGGATTGCCTGAAGTCATGAGTTCAAGACCAGCCTGAGCCAGAGGGAGACCCTGTGTCTAAAAAAAATAACTGAATGTTGTGGTAGGCACCTGTAGTCCCAGCTACTTGGGAGGCTGAGGCAATAGAATCACTTGAGTTCAAGACTTTGAGGTTGCTGTGAGCTATGATGAGGCAGCACTCTACTGAGTACAACAAAAGTGAAACTCTGTCTCAAAAAAAAAAAAAAATAGGATGGCGCCTATGGCTCAAGGAGTAGGGTGCCAGCCCCATATACTGGAGATGGTGGTTTCAAACCCAGCCCCTAGCCAAAAATTGCAAAAGAAAAAATAAATAAATAAATAAATTATATTTTAAATATGTAGCATTACAGCTTCCTTACTATATCTTTTGTTTATAGTGATCAGATACAAGTATTTTTTCTCTGTCTCTCATTGTTGTCACCCCAGAACAATGCCAGAAAGTAAAAGAATGAAAAAATATAGTCCAATTTCACACAGAGATGATTGTCTAGTACAGAAGACAGTTATTTAAATGCACTATAGTGTAACAAGTACAATGAAGGAAGAACAGGGTACTGTAAGAACATATTTCAGGATAACCAACATAATCATAAAACTTCTGGAAAAAGTGAAATGCAAGCTAAGATATAAGAATGACTTGCACATCATGGCTTAGATATGCAAAACTGCAGCATTGATAACAACCAGAGAAAGGAATCCAAAAGAGGTCCAATTATAACAGCTGAGTGCAGTGGTTCAAGCCTCTACTCCCAAATACTTGGGAGGCTAAGGCAGGAGGATTGCTTAAGGCCAGGAGTTCAAGACTGACTTAGGCAACATAATGAGGCCTTGTCTCTTTTTTTTAATTAGCCAAGTATGGTGACATACATCTGTAGTCCCAGCTACACAGAATCTGACGCAGGAGGATTGCTTGAGCCCAGGAGTTTGAGGGTGCATTGAGGAGTGTACCTTAGCCTGAACAGCACAGCTAGACTCTGTCTCTACAATTTAAAAAGAAAATGTTACAGAAGTATTGTAACTCTTCTCATTAGTAGAAAACCTGTAAACAGTGATATTGATGATTTGTTTGAATGGTGGAAATTCTGGGGTACAGGAAAGTTCCTTCAGTTTTGCCAAGTTGGCAACTACAGGTGTCAGTCACTGTAAGTCCTTTTCAAGAATGTAGCTCAAAAGCCTGGGTACACTTGGCTTCATCTTTCGGTATCTCCCCCAAAACTACAAAAATACCATCCTGGTGATGTATTGTATACCTCAGTTTTCTTTTTCTCTACTCTCAATTCTCAGTTTACCAGTTTTCCCAAGGGAGAATTGTGAGAAATATTTGCTATTTCAGACATAAAATTTGAGAAATCTGTTGTACAGGGGCAAATACAGTTATACTTGGAAATTGCTGAGAGATTTTATGTTCTTAGCACCAAAAAGATGAGTATGTGAGGTAATGCATATTTAAATTAGCCATTCCATAATGTATACATATTTGAAAACACATTGTACACTACAAATACATATATATAGCTTTTGTCAATTTTCAAAAAAAGAAAAATGTATGTGAATAAATGCTAAAATTTACCAGTAATCCAGGAATTGCATGTTAAAGAAACAATAAGGTAATACTTTTCATTTCATAATCATAAATAAATCACAAACAATTCAGTGAATAAATGCATTGATGAATCAATAAAAGTAGATTATTTAATGTTGATTGGAAAGACAAAAATGAATAATAAACTCATACTACTAACAGGAAAATAAATAAAATTTGGTTAGGCAGAAAAGCAAGAAGTAGTTCTGGGGGAAAAAAATTAAAGAATGTTTGAAAGTGCTCGACAAAGTATTCACTTACAGAGAATTAATAAAACCAAATCAGAAGACTTGCTGAATCTGTATCTATCAAGGTAAATCTCAGTTCAAAGAAGAATCACTTTTCCGATATTCATGCTTTAAGTTTAAAAGTATATAGAAAGTTTTAGCAAATATCTAAAAAGCAAGTTTTTTTTAAGTAAGTATAAATGTTAGTTTTAGGTCCCTTAATAGTTGTAATTAAATGTGTAACATCTTTCTGTGACTTCTTTTGAACACAGACCAGCAGATTCTGAAGGCTGGTTTTAGGTCAGCCTCCTGAGTAGCTGGTACTACAGGCACCCACCATAATACCTGGCTATTTTTTTGCTGCAGTTTGGCCAGGGCCAGGTTTGAACCCGCCACCCTTGGTGTATGGGGCCAGCACCCTACTCACTGAGCCACAGGGGCTACCTAAGGCCCATAAGTTTTGTGGGGTTTTTTTGAACAGAGTCTCAAACTATTGCCCTGGGTAGAGTGCCATGGCGTCATAGCTCACAGCAACCTCAAACTCCTGGGCTTAAGAGATTCTCTTGCCTCAGTCTCCCAAGTAGCTGGAGCTACAGGCACCCGTCACAACACCGGGCTATTTTTTGGTTGTAGTTGTCATTGTTTGGCAGGCCTGGGCTGGATTCGGACCCGCCAGCTCTGGTGTGTGTGGCTGAGGTCATTTTGAACTAACATTTTCTCTGGGTTCCTCCTATGTCTTTGGTTTCACTATTGTGCTAGTTTTCATAAATGCTGTTAGGTATTCTTTCATAGTGATTAGAGTCCATGTCTGATAATTGAAAAGTGTCATCTACATTATTATATAAAACTTCATCATTACAAAAACTTGTGTTTTAGGGCGGCACCTATGGCTCAACGAGTAGGGCCCCGGCTCCATGTGCCAGAGGTGGCGGGTTCAAACCTAGCCCCGGCCAAAAACCACAACAACAACAAAAAAGATAATCATGTCTGTGGGCGGAGCCTGTGGCTCAAGGAGTAGGGCACTGGCTTCATATACTGGAAGTGCTGGGTTCAAACCCGGCCCTGGCCAAAAACTGCAAAAAAAAAAAAAAAAAACTTGTGTTTTATACTGAAATAAGTTTTTATTGGTGGAAATAAGGGTATTATAATTCACAGTATACTTTTTTTTTATCTTTGTGAAAGTCTTTCTTTTACTATTAAAGTTCTAATAGGAAGAAAAAAGGTTTAATATTTAGTCAAATAGTAGCTTGCTGCATCTGTAAACAAAGCTTTGAAGTTTCTTTGCGAGTGGCAGGCAGTGTTAAGATACATGGTCTGCATGGCAGAATCAAACGGACAAGGTTCTCATTTGACAGGCAGCTGCTGGTGGATGAGCCACTGAACCTGATGAAGAAGCTTGCAGTGTTTATTTCTTAAGCTTTCTCTTAAAAGTAAATCACACTTCGCTTACTTTGAATTTCTTTGGAGACTATCACTGAAGGAAATTGTAGTATTGAAAAACAGGTCTTAAAAATGCTAGAAAGTATATGGGATGAAAATAAATTGACTTGAATATAACCTAATTTTTTATTAAAATTCCATAAAAGTGGCTTCAAAGATGACAGAAGAGCTTTTTAGCCACAAAGTAACCAAGCTTACTAACAGCATAGCCTGTTGATAATCGTATGAGGGGTTGACAGTGCTACTCATAATAGGGCTCCTATAGTATTGCTGGAATTTATGAATAAACAAATAAACCAAGAAATGTCAGGGAAAATGCCTTTAGTCCTAGGACAGAATCTCTTGAATGGAATCAGCTGCTCCTGGCTGGCATACTTCCTAAGCAGATGGCCATGGAGTTGTCATCTGAAGATTTTCCAGTTCTGACTTTTATGTTACAGAGAAGGTGTGGTTTAAGAGAAAGATAGAGTGGGGGGGGGGGGGATAAGAAATGTGCTTGGAGGGAAAGCCCTAAGGAATTAAATTCTCTGTGCCCGTGATGTGAAAGTCTTGATTGGGCACCTTCCTCCTTTGCTTCACTCCCAAATTCTTCAGATGGTTGACCTAAACACGGTGGTTCCTGTCTCAGCACGTGTTGTCCAGTTTGGAACAAGGCTGTTTTGAGACATTAAAACCCTGAAGAACAACCAGCAGAAATGAGGAAATTTAGTTTAGGAGAAAGGGTTGAAGGAATTAGAAATACTTCAAATACAAAATAAGGCTTGGGATTTAAAAGCTTTACAGCAATGGTTCTCAACCTTCCTAATGCCGCGGCTCTTTAGTACAGTTCCCAGGAGAACCGCTGCTTTACAGTAATTTAATAATCAGACCATCTCTAAATGAGAAAAACTTTAAAAACTTTCACCTGGCCATTCAGCTAAGGATTCTCTAGCTGTCTCAGATTATGTCCTCCCTAATTTTTTGTTACCTTTTCATTTTTAATTCTTGTGGTAGATGAGAAAGGTATTTTTAATAATATTCATAACCTTTAGCAAAATCAAAAACTATTTTATTTTTCATTAAATCCAGTCTTAGGACCGCTGACATAATTAAATTTGGAGTGCTGCTTTAGGAAGTGAAAGACCTGCACTTTGTTTCTAGCTAGCCCTGAGCTTTTTATAACCCCAGCATTTAACAAAGTGTAGGGACGTGGTCTCTTGGTCTTCTCTCTCCTGCTCTTCCTGTCAGGATTCTCAGAGCCCAGAAGATACAACTCATGCAAAGTCGTAAGTGTTTAGTAGGAAGACAAGACTGAAAACTTGGTTCTTGCGGGTATTTAATCAAGCACTTTTCCCTGCTTTTCTGTTTTCCCAGGGTATCTCTATACGTTTCACAGCCTTATCCTTAGGTAAATGCTTTAACTCACAAAAAGAAGGTATGTTTAACAGGAGAAGTTTTCCTTGTATGAAAATAATTTTACTACCCCAATAGAAACAGATTTTGTTGAGATTTTGTTATTAACATACCTTGTGGTTCAGGTTGTACTCAGTTCACTACTCCTGATCACAATTAAAAAAAACATTTTTTTAAGAGACAGGTTCTTGCTCTGTCACCCACGCTGAAGTGCAGTGGTGTAATCTTACTTCCCTGCAACCTCTCACCCCCTAGGCTCGAGCAGTCCTCCTGCCTCAGCCTCCTGAGTAGCTGGATTATAGTAGACAAATGCCACCACGCCCAGCTGATTTTATTTTCATTTTTATGTTTTGAGACAGAGTTTCAAACTGTCACCCTGGATAGAGTGCTATGGCGTCATAGCTCACGGCAACCTCCCAACTCAGGCTCAAGTGATCCTCTTGCCTCAGTTTTTCAATTTTTAGTAGAGATGGGGTCTTGCTTTTGCTCAGGCTGGTCTAGAACTTGTAAGCTCACACAATCCACCTGCCTCAGGCTCCCAGAGTGCTAGGATTACAGGTGTGAGCCACTGCACTGGCCACACACCCACCTGATCTTTAAACTTTTCTATAGAGATGAGTCTTGCTGTGTTGTCCAGGCTAGTCTTGAACTTCTAGGCTCAAGTGATCCTCCCACCTCAACACCTGAAAGTTATGGGCATTACAGGCATGAGCCACCACACTCAGCTTTTTTAAAAAGTATAAAACATAGTAATATTAATACTAATTTTTGCATTATTACTGACAAATCTTTGGGTCAAAAGAGAGCTTTCACATCTAGATTGTTAGCCAAGGATTCCTAGACTATTAAGAGTATGGTCAAGTAACTTAAGACATTGAGTCTATACCCTTCCAGTCTACTTTTTTTTTTTAATTTGTTGCCCTTGGTAGAATGCCCTAGCTTACAACAACCTCACACTCTTGAGCTCAAGCGAATCTCTTACCTCAGTCTCCCGAGTAGCTGGGACTACAGACACTTGCTACAATGCCTGGCTATTTTTAGAGATGGGGGTCTCCCTGTTGGCTCAGTCTGATCTTGAACCCCCCGTGAGCTCAGGCAGTCCACCTTGCCAGGCCCCATCTCTGACATTTTAACACCTAATAGAAGCCTGCATTATTATGTATACACAATTACATAATACATTCTTGAAAATAGAGTTATTAGCAGAAAGTTGTTAGCTAAACAACTCATAGCCTCATACTCCTGGGTTCAAGTGATCACCCTGCCTCAGCCTACTGAGTAGCTGTGACTATTGGCATGTGCCAGGATGCCTGGCCGGATTTTGGGCATTCTTATTTCTCAAGTGAAGCCAAACTATACATCATGTGGAGCTAGTAGTCTTTTATGTAATTGACATGATGCTGTTTACTTAGTATATTAGGTTCATAAAATTGAATTTCTTAAAAAGATTAAAAATTGGAGAGTTTTGTTGGTTTCATTTCTGAGATAGTTGCATTTTGTCACCGTCAGTAAAGCAAACTCAGTATCCCGGGCTTAAGCAATGTTCTTTCCTCAGCCTCCCAAATAGCTGGGACTACAGGCACCTGCCACTACACCCGGTTATTTTTAGAGATGGTGTCTCCCTCTTGCTCCTGCTGGTCTGAACTCTGGAGCTCAAGCAATCCTCCTGCCTTGGCCTCACAAAAGTGCTAGGATTACAGGCATGAGCTACAGTGCCCAACCAGATTAAAATTTGTTAATAATTCATATCTTATATAATAATGTGATCTTTTAAAAATACAGCCTGACATACATTGTACTTCAAGACGAAATGTACTGTAGTTTAGAATTTGGCAAACAATTTTTTTCTCCTTCATTTTTACATGTCAATTATTCTCTTTTTTAGAATAATTTCTTACCAAACACTACCAAGAAATATGCCAAGCCACAGAGCACAGATTGTGGCCCGCTACCCTGAAGGTTATAGAACACTCCCAAGAAACAGCAAGACCAGGCCTGAAAGTATCTGCAGCGTAACCCCGTCCACTCATGACAAGATCGTGGGCCCTGGAGCAGAGGAGAAGCGGAGGTCAATGAGGGACGACACGATGTGGCAGCTCTACG
This sequence comes from Arctocebus calabarensis, assembly GCA_963573935.1. Taxonomy (NCBI): domain Eukaryota; kingdom Metazoa; phylum Chordata; class Mammalia; order Primates; family Lorisidae; genus Arctocebus; species Arctocebus calabarensis. Next base: position 3,327 of record CAUYON010204065.1, on the reverse strand, counting down.
AATGGCAGCAGCGACAATTCTACAATAAGCAGAGCACCCTCCCTCGTCACAGTAGTTTGAGCAGCCCTAAAACCATGGTCAATATCTCTGACCAGACAATGCACTCTATCCCCACATCCCCTTCCCATGGGTCCCTCGCTGCTTATCAAGGGTATTCTCCTCAACGAACCTACAGATCAGAAGTGACCTCGCCAATCCAGAGAGCAGATGCTACTCTAGACCGCAGGCACAGGGCCCATCACCCCAAGGTAACGTGGCTCCTCGTTTTGTGTTAACTTACTACTTTATAACTGCTGTGTTTTCTTTTTAATACGCTGTTCTTTTAAATGTGAGAGATCAGAGAATAGGGAGAAGGTAAGCAGGGCAGTGCTTTTTGGTTTTAAAAAAGAAAGAAAAATATTCTACAGTGTTGAAATCTCATGTATTTTTTTTTTAGATGCAGAAAAAGCTTTTGATAATACCCAACATCCTTTTGTGATTAAAACACTTAAGAAAATAGGGTTAGATGGGACATTTCTTTTTTTTTTTATTTTTTTTATTTTTTTAAAACCCAAACCTAAGCTTGCCTGACTTTCTCTCTCAGAAGCACCGAAACCGTTGTTTTGAACAGGCGCGTTATGCATTCTTGTCTGCTTGATAGCCAGGCTCATCAGTTCTCCGTGTAGGTTAAGAACACATGCATTTTTATTGGCTTTGTACACGCTCGCAAATTCTAATCTGCCCTCTTCTGGCATCCCTGCAGTTTGTATCAAGCTTTTCTCATTCTTCACTAGGATACGGCTGCTAACCATCTAAATGTGTCACCTGTCCGCAAGTGTCTTCTTGGATATTCAGTTTAATATTAGAGTCTCATAATGCTTAATGATGTCATATTTATGTAGAAAAATTAAGATACAGAGATCATGTTTTAACTTGTACTTTAACTTGGTTTAAGCATTGCTTGGTAGGTCATTTATAGTGAATTCAGAGTACTTTGTATTGATCAGCTACAGCAAAAATGCTAAAGCAATTGTTTTGTTCAGCCAGGACACAGCCAGTTCCCTAATATCTATCCTAATTTTTTTTGTTGTTATTGTTTGTTTGGTTTTTTTTTGTAGAGACTGAGTTCCACTTTATCGCCCACAGTAGAGCATGATGGCGTCACACAGCTCACAGCAACCTCCAACTCCTGGGCTTAGGCGAGTCCCTTGCCTCAGCCTCCCGAGTAGCTGGGACCTCAGGCGCCCACCACAATGCCTAGCTATTTTTTTTTTTTGGCAGTTTGGCCAGGGCCGGGTTTGAATCTGCCACCCTTGGTATATGGGGCCAGCACCCAGCCCACTAAGCCACAGGCACCGCCCATCATTTTCTTTTTAATACTAAAGGATTTGTGGCTCAAGTGGCTAAGTTGCCAGCCACATACGCCTGAGCTGGCAGGTTCAAATCCAGCGTGGGTCTGCCAAACAATGATGGCTGCAACCTAAAAATAGCGTGGCGTTGTGGCAGGCACCTGTAGCCTCGGCTACTTGGGAGGCAGAGGCAGGAGAATCACTTAAGCCCAGGACTTGGAGGTTGCTGTGAGCTGTGATGCCATGCCACTCTATCCAGGGCAACAGCTTGAGGCTCTGTCTCCAAAAAAATTAAAAAAAAAAAAAAAATACTAAAGGATTTCTTGCTTTATATTATTTTAAATTATACTTTTTCGGCTCGGTGCCTGTGGCTCAATGGGCTAGGGCGCCAGTCACATACACCTGAGCTGGCAGGTTCGAATCCAGCCCGGGCCCGCCAAACAATGACGGCTGCAACCAAAAAATGGCTGGGCATTGTGGCAGTCACCTGTCGTCCCAGCTACTTGGGAGGCGGAGGCAGGACACTCTCTTGAGCCCAGGAATTGGAGGTTGCTGTGAGCTGTAATGCCACAGCACTCTACCCAGAATGACAGCTTGAAGATCTGTCTCAAAAAATAATAATAATAAAATAAAAAATATATATACTTTTTCTTCTTATTCTTATGATAGGCTAAATCCTTCAGTTGCATTATCGTGTAAAGCATTTGCTTGGTATTTCCATAAGTGTTTGTGGAAGTTAATATATCAATCAGAAATTTTCTTTTTAAGAAAGCTGCAATTTGCCTCACTAAAAATGACTCCCTTTGACTTCCATTTAACAAAGTTCATTATTTGTCACTTTGCACATCCAAAGGTTAAATCACGATTGACAAAAGTAGTAACAATATACAAGAAAAATCTGATCTAAGACTTGTATAACTTTAAACATGTGGTTTAAAAGTGGCTCTAAATTACATACTCTTAGTTATTAGTGTTTTTCGTATTCTTGGCCAGAATAGAGAATCTGTTTTAACAGCAAATATGAGATGAATTTATGGTCTCTATCCATTTCTAGCCAAGTAAATTTCTACTATACTATTTCTTCCAAAAAATTTCTTCAACATTGCCAAGTTTTTCTCTTAAACTGTCCTGCCATCTTCCTTGATCTAATCAGTAGTTTTCAAAGGGTAATTAATGTACCCCGAGAGGGAGTCCCTATGACCCTTCCAAGAGATCCATAAGTTCAAAATTATTTTTATGATAATAAGGTATTATTTATTAGATTACCATTTGCACTAATACTGCTAAAGCAATGGTGGAGTAGTGGGTAAAACTGCTGACACCTTGGTATAAATCAAGGTAGCATCTCCAAACTAGACTAGTGGTTGTCGAATGCCTCAACTGCCACACACGTGGAGTAAAAAAATGAACCTGCAACACCTTCATTTATGAATCCTCTCGTTGAAACAATTTTATTGGTTCTTAACCTTTTATTATAAATCATTTTAATGTTACGTATGATAAAATGGAACTTGGATAAGGCATTTCTGAAGCATACCAAAGCCCTATTGGTTGTCTCACAGAAAAACATGATTATTTTAAGTTGCAAGCTGAACTAGCTCCTTTTTTCAAGGAATGCTATTTTTACTTGAAGGAACAAAGATAACTGTCATGATTCAGATGTGATATTTGACTTTCTCAAAGTAATGAGAAATGCTAGCCTGTCACTTTAAGGGAAACAACTGACTGTTTGTTCCTGATAACAACATTTGACTTTTCAAGCAAAAGTTAGAATTTTAGAAATCACATATCTGCCACTTTGGGTTTGGCAGCTTTCCAATGCTTAAAGATTGGTAGTAGTATTAATAAATGTGATTTTTTTTTTTTTTTTTTTTTTTTGAGACAGCCTCAAGCTGTCACCCTGGATAGAGTGCCGTGGCATCACAGCTCACAGCAACCTCCAATTCCTGGGCTGAAGCGAGTCTCTTGCCTCCGCCTCCCAAGTAGCTGGGACTACAGG
>CAUYON010204062.1:0-12785 GCA_963573935.1 Arctocebus calabarensis | reverse complement strand
AAAAAAAAAAAAAAACAAACACATGAGCTGGAGACTGAATGCCAGCTCCTTCTCTGGAGCCAGCCAGACCCGAGGATGTGGGTGGGATCCTGCGAGGGACAGCAAAGGGAAGCAGCAACAGGGTGTGCGCTGGTGGAGACCACAGCAGCCTGATGCTCTCGGAGCAAGCCCAGGCTCTGCTCCCATGTCACTCATCATCTCAGTCACTGCTGAGAATAAACTTCAGGATCTCTGATTAGTGTCATCACAACACATCCAACTATGAATCAGGCAGCCCAAACTTGCAATTTTCTGAATTCTTAAATTCTCTACATCAGTCCATTTGTGTTACAATTAAGGAAACCCCCAAAGCCCCCTGTGCTGCTCTGGCCCCTGAGGACTCCACACCATGGACTCAGACGATTTCACCACAGACAGCACCGTCCCTATCTGGTCCCTGTCGCCGTCCCGTCAGTGCTTGCTCAGGCTTCAAAGAGGCTGCTGAACGCGGCCCCCAGCTCAGCCACCATGTCGGTGGTGGTGGTCGAGCGGCCGTGCTTCTGGAAGGCTTGGTGGTTGCACTGCCTCGTGAGTGCACAGGCGCCAAAGGCGGCCACCAGGAGCGGGCTGGACCTAGAAGGGAAGGGTGTGAGCAGGGCTCAAAGGCCCCTCTGCACCTGGGGGTCACCGCAGCTCCCACAGGCACCAGCTCCTGTTTCAATCTGGGACCCTGAGGTGGCAACTCAGAAAAACGGCCTTTTCACAGCTAAAACAACCATCAGCCCCTGATACTGATACTCTCTGACAGAGGCAAGTAAAAATACCCATTCAGAGACACGGATGGAACACAGAATTTTCCTGGAAAAGTAGCTAAGTGCTAACTGATTATACACATTTTGACAGGGGTCTGAGGTCTAAGAATGCAGATTCCTGCAGCCACTGCTGCCTGCTGGGGGGAGGTCCCTGGTGAGCAGGGCTGCTGTGCAGGTGTGCTGAGACCCCACGGCAGCAGGTAATGTGAGGCCATCAGACCACAGGCTCACCCTCCCGGGCCCAGGGTGTACCCAGAACTTGTAGCCACCATGTCACCACAATGGGTTTACAGACAGCAACTGAGGCTCCCAGAGGGGGTAAGCGTCCAAGTTCACCAACTTCACTGACAGTGGAAATGGGCCCAGAGCCCAGATCTTTGGATTCTGCTGCCTGTTAAACCCTCATCTTTAAGGCCAAGTGTCTGGGCCTCCAGTCAGCATGTCTTCTGTCATCTTGTCTCAGAGGGCAGGTCACTGAACTTGCTGGGACAGGGGACCAGCAGCTTCAGTGGAGGGTGAACCTCTGCCCTGGGTCACTCAGAAGGTCTCGGGGGCTACTTATTAAAGAGCTGGCAGAGAGCTGGGGGTGGGGGGGCAAGGTGTGACTGTACCCGTTTATCTTCTCAGGCCCAGCAAGGAGGGCCCAGTGCACCAGGACGCCCAGGGAGCCTGACAGGAGGTCTCCTTGCCCTCCACACCTGCGGCCGCTGCCTTCCTGGCTGCACACGAGCACTGCACAGGGCAGACATGAGAGTGGACATAATTAGCACGGACATGAATGTGGACGCTCACACCCAGCCTGGCCACGCTGACTGGTCTGGCACCAGCCACACAGCGGGGAGCTACCACTCACCCTGCTGACCATCGGAGATCACGTCCTGTTCTCCTTTCTGGACCACGGTCACATTCCCCAGGGCTTGGCTCAGCCTCAGTACAGAGCTATGGTGGTCAGTGCTGTCCACAGGACCACCCAGCTACAATGACATAGCAAGAACCCAGAAAAAACAACACATGTAAAAGCCACCACACACAACACGGTGACAGCCCTGTCCCATTGTCATTCTCCATTCTTGTGTGTGAGGGAGCCACCTGGGAGCCTGATGGCCAAGTAGGCGGGAGGAAGGCCAGGCGATCACTGTGGCCAGTCCTCCAAGTGGATGGGACACAGCATTTATCACATCAGTCCCTATCCTGGTCAGACCAGAGTTAAAAGAATGCCCCCCCCCCCCAACGGGTGGCTTTGGAAAGGCTTGCAGAAGTGATACAATCTGAATAATGGCAGCTAACATTCCGCGCTGTGCAGGACTCCTGCCTCTGGATTCTGTCTTCATGAGCCCCATGAAGCAGGTGCTATCCCCATGTGTTGGAGGCGGTACTGCAGGACAGTGAAGGGGCAAGAGGGGCTGCTGGCCCCCAGCACAGCACACTGCTGTCCATCTGATCAAAGACCCACTAGCTGGCAGATGTGTACCATCAGCGAGGAGGCCACAGACTCTCCACGGACTCACCACGGCGTCACACAGCCTGCCGAACTCCACATGGTTAGGAGTGAGCACCGCCTTCTGGTAGCCTTGGACGAGGGCCGGCTGCTGGGCCACTAGCCACAGACCGTCCTGCAGAGAACGAGGACCCACGCTCACTGGACAGGCCTCAGAGGGCCATGTGCCGGGAAGGGGAGGCCACACTCACTGCGTCCACGATGACAGGGATGCCTCTGGCCCTGGACGCTTCCAGGATGCCCTGCCAGAGAGAAAAATGACACTGAGCACCAGCCCACTCTGGTATGGTCTGAATGTTGTTCCCGCCAACACGCAAGTTGAAATGCAATTGTCAATGGAGGGGTGCTGGTCATGAGGCCATGCTGTCTCTGCCCTTATAGGTTAGTTAGGGACTTTAAAGGTGCCTTTAGGGCTCTCTCCCAGCTCTCCTGCCCTGTGATGGTGAGACGCAGAGACCCCACCAGATGCTGGCACCTCCACTAGGACTTCCTAACCTCCTGGTCTGCTAGCCGACCTGCTCTTTATATCCAGTCTGTAGTACCGCTAGAGCAGCATGAAATAGGCAATAACTTTTATTTATTTTTCTTTTTGAGACAGAGTTTCACTGTGTCACTCTCAGTAGAGTGCTGTGCCGTCACAGCTCACAGCAACCTCAAACTCTTGGACTTTCACGATTCTCTTGCCTCAGCCTCCCAAGTAGCTGGGACCACAGGTACCTGCCACAACGCCTGGCTATTTTTTGGTTGTAGTTGGCTCGGGCTGGATTCGAACCCGCCAGCTCAGATGTATGTGGCTGGCACTCTAGCCACTGAGCTACAGGTGCCTAGCCTAGACAATACACTTTTCAAGAGGAATTAAAGAAAACCAAGCAGTCCCTTAATAAAATGCAACATCATATCAACAAATAAGTAGAAAATGAATAAAATAAACAGAAAAGAAAAAAGACGTGTGAATTGGCAGAGTTCCTTAAAAAGGCAGGACACTGGGCACCTGGAAAGAGAAGCCACGAGCACTGTGGTGGGTCCCAGGTTAGCCTGCACACTCCCCCAGCAAGGGCTTCCAAATTCCCGACAGACTGATCAGGGTTTGGAAAAGAGGGAGCTGAATTCTCAGGAATTCTGCAACTTATTAGTTATCACATATTTTTCATATCACTTTATTTATATGTTTCAAAATGAGTGACTGTAAAAAAAAAATTGAGTGACCATAATAAACAGTGAATCATTTTTCCTGATAGGATTACAATAAAAGTTTCAAAGGTTTTCTGGCTCAGCACCTGTAGCTCAAGCAGCTAAGGCTCTAGGCACACATACTAGAGCATGTGGGTTTGAATCCTGCCTGGGCCCGCCAAACAACAACTACAACCAAAAAACTAGCCGGGCGTTGTGGCGGGGGCCTGTAGTCCCAGCTACTTAGGAGGCTGAGGCAGGAGAATCGCTTAAGCCCAGGAGTTGGAGGTTACTGTGAGCTGTGATGCCACAGCCCTTTAACCAGGGCAACAGCTTAAGGCTCTGTCTCAAAAAAAAAAAAAAAAAGGGCGGTGCCTGTGGCTCAGAGGAGTAGGGCGCTGGCCCCGTATAACAGAAATGGCAGGTTCAAACCTGGCCCCGGCCAAAACCTGCAAAAAAAAAAAAAGTTTCAAAGGTTTTTTGCTAAAAACAGAAAACGTCATCAACACATGGTAATTGAGCCTGAACCAATGTACTGTGACAAGATCCCATTCTGCGCCAGCATGGTGAAATACTCCCCACCTAGTATAGACACAGAGAATATTACCATATATGCTCAGTAGAAATAATTCAAAGTACTGAAAAGTAAAGCTACTTCTATTTAATCACAACTTATTCTGAAAATGACATCTGAAAACCCGCAAAGTGTTAGCAGCCCACCCCACCAGCTGTCTTCACTACGTGATGAACATTCCAGCTGCAGAAACACCTGTATTTCGCTCTGACATCTGCCCGAGCATTAGGAGTGTGTCCGGAGTCAGGACATGAGCCTTCCTGGAGGTTAATTTTCCTTTTTAACATTGAAAACTCTTTGTTCTGATTTTGCCTCTGTTGAAACCAATAGGCAAATTCCCTAAATTCAGACTCCAATCAGTTTCTGACTGTGTTGCAGTTATTTGGCAACAACCTAACATCTTTGTGCCTTTGTGTTTTTTTCCATTAACTTATTTACAAAGAACAGCTTAAATGAATATTCAAATATTGGTCCCATTTGAACAAGGCAGTCAGTGCCCCTCCCCCACCCCGGGGACCAACAGCACTTAGTGACGTCACACAGCAGAAGGGCACCCACCCACAAGGGAGGAAGCGGCTACCACCTGGAGAAACTGGGGGCCTCTCAAAAAGGGAGCGTCCACACCCTTTGGTTCAGCAATGGAACTGCTAGAAATTTATTTTAATGAAAATAGGCAAGAGTGGACAAAATCTATAGAAATATTTAAGACACTGCTGATAGAATAGGAAAAAAAGCTGAAACCAGCCTAAATGAACTAGCTGTGTACATTGTAGTAGGTCCAAATTATGATGCAGCTGTCACAAACTTGGAAATCTATGTATCCTGCCTGCAAAGTCTCCAGGACACAGAAAGAGCAAGGTGCAGAAAGCACAGTGTGAGGAGTGTGGGTCAGGAGCCCATCTTTCTAGATGCACACAACTCAGGTTCAAAACCAGCTCACGAATCAGCAAGACTTAATATGGTTAAGGCAGCAGTACTCCCCACACTCACCTACAGATTCACCACGATCCCTACCAGAATCCCAGAGCAAATCAACACGCTGATTCACCCTGGGAACGCGTCCAGGTCTGAGGGTGTCCAAACAGCCTGACCAGAAGGACGGTGAAAGGACTAACTTCCTGCATGGCCACAGTTATCCAGGCAGTCGGTAGTGTAAGGGCTGACATGTAGATCAATGGGACAGACATGGGGGCCAGAAATAAGCTGTTAAATTTAGAGCCAGGTGATTTTCACCAGGATGCCAAGACCAGTTGGGAGGAAAGAACAGTCTTTCCAACAAATGGTGCTGGGACAGCTGGATTTTCTTGTGCAAAAGAATGAAGTTGGTGCCTTCCTCACAGTACAGACAATGACCAGCTCAAAACGGATCACAGATCTAAGTATTTGAGCTAAAATCATAAAGCTCTTGAAAGAAAATATAGTTGTAAACCTAGGGTTATGCAAAACTGGAGATATGACGCCAAAAACATGAGGGAAAATTAGACTCAATATCAAACATTTGGGCTGCAAACAAAACCATCAAGGAAGTGAAAACCCACAAAAGAACGTATTTGCAAATCCTATTTCTGATAAGGGATTTCTATCTAGAATATATGTTAAAAACTCAGTTGTAAAAAGGCAAACAATTTTCAAAATGGGAAAAGGATATGAACAAATGTTCAAAGACCTGACAGAGCCAACTGACAAGTAGCTTGTGCTATCTAGGCCAATGCCACGTCTCTTCAAAACCACAAAGCCCCAGAGAGCTGTCACACGCGCAGTGCTCATGCGGTGTGTCAGGCCCCTCTGAGCACCCATCCTGAACACACAGCAGCTACCTCATTAACCACGAACCCCCAGGGCCTCAGAGACCCGCAGCCACCATTCTACAGAGGGCTGAGGGCACATTCTGGGGAACAGGATTCAAATGCAGTCCTTCATCTAAGGCTCGGGCCCGGCACACGTGAGCACACCAGGGCACCTATGTGGGAACAGACCTGAACGCAGCTTCCCCAATGACGCCTTCTCCAGCAGTCCTGATAAGCGGCATCTGGGACACTCGGCAGAGAGTCTCAGGAGACCCTGAGATGTGTCCACCCAGGAGGAGGAGGGTGACCCCACGCAGGGCCAGTGGGAGTCAGAGGATACAGATCACAGGGCCAGCTGCCATCCCATCTTTTTATTTTCCCCAATCCCAGGGTATTTATTTGCATTTCAATTGTTTTTTTGTTTTTTTTTTTTTGAGACAGAGTCTCACTATGTTGCCCTCGGTAGAGTGCCGTGGCATCACAGCTCACTGCAACCTCAAACGATTGCGCTTAAGCAATTTTCTTGCCTTAGCCTCCCAAGTAGCTGAGTGCATTTTAATTTTTTATAATAAAAAATGTGTCATCTTTTTAGATTAAGGTACATAGATGAACTTTAAGTAATAAATATCGCAAATAATAAATCAAATGATGAATGGGTGTGTGTGTGCACAGGGTTAGGCCACCAGGCCCGAGCCTTCATCCCGATGTCGAGAGCAAGGACACAAAGAGGTCAAAGTCACACACCAAGTAGCCAGTAGGGCCTGAGCCCAAGTTCTCCCAGTCCCAGAGAGGACCTCGATAAAGGGTGGGGTGGCATCTAAAACGTCAGGCTAACCAACACCACAAAGATGGAACCAACAGAATCCTACGTTTTATCTAAATGAACATGCAGCAAACACAAAGCAATTGGATTAACCACCTCCCAGGACACCCACACACGTCAGTCATCCAAGACAGTGACTCTGAGTGCACCTAACTGGACAAAGGACGTGACCCAACCCGGCCCGCAGTGACCCTGGGGGTGCAGTCACTCAGCAAAGGCAGGATGAAGGCCCCTGAGGCTGAGCAAACAGCCAGGGTCCCCAAGCAAGAAGGGGACCCGGAGCTGGGCCCGAACCCACATGCAACCCTGTGTGCTCCTCAGTCCCGCCCAGCTTCTTACCACATCAGAGGGGAGCACACGGGCAGCCCTGCACCCCGACCACCCCCCGTTCTGCTGGGCCCAAGTGCGGCCAGTGCCTGGGCCTGAGGATGCCTTCATTCCGGCCTATGTCTCATCTCTGCCTGTTAGTTCCTCTTACACTCCAAACCCCGACTTCCTCTGAATTATTCCAGGTGCACGCAGCACTGAACAGCAGCATGGAATTTATGCTTCTGTTCTGGCTTCGTGAGACCTGACAGTCTGTCATGAGGAGAGTGTAATATTTTCACATTCTTTACCTTGACATTTTCCAGAAGAGCTTCCTCTCTACCCAAGCCAGGGCCCACAACCAGGGCGTGCAGCCGGGGCAGCCACTTTTCTACCTCACGAACAGCGTCAGGGTTGTCACTAAAGGAAGAGCAGAAGGACTTACTCAAAATGTTTCATGTACTTAAACATTTTATCTTAAAAAACTAATTTAGATTTACAGAAAATATGCAAAAGCAGCACAGAAGGTTCCCAGCAGTGTCTCACACTACGTCCAGATTATCACAACTAAGAAGGGGACAGTGGTTCTGTATTAACACACACATGACGTGTGGACATTTGGGGTCTCACTGGCACCCCAACCAGACCCCACCCTGCAATGAGCCACCATCGCTCTCTGCCACTCTCCACAGACTGGTTTCTTTGTTTGCTTTTGCTTTTCTTTCCCAAGATGCCCAGCTTTCATCACTTAAAGTAAGTCAGAGTAAGACCTCATGGCTCGTCTCAAGATCATCCTTGCCTTCTGAAACAAACCAGTGTGTTGGCAACACTCCATGCACCCTCACGAGACACAGCACCTCAGACGCTCTCACTCAGGGCGAAGCTAAGTTTCGTTTTCACACCGTACCTCTCAGCGCCCACTGTTAAGGCCTCTGTCCCCTCTGCTCCCCTGTCAAGATCACCAATGACCCCCTGACATGAGGCACATGGTCATTCTTAGTCCTCATCTGAAACTCACCAAGAGTGCATGGGCCCTTCTAGAAACATCTTTGGTGACTCTGGGCCCCCCTCCTTGATTTCCCCCTCCCGACCCCCTCTGCTCCCTGGTCTGGGTGCCCCCCACCTGCTCTCACCCCGACCACACCCTCAGCTCTTAGCTTCACTAATGTCCACACGTTCCTGGCTCCTGAGCCGTTCTCCCCAGCTGCTCCACCAAGCTGACATCCAGCAGCTGACAGGCAGCCCAAGCCACGCCCCACCCAACCCCACCCTCATCCCCATCCCATGATCCCGTCTCCTCTCTGGAAAGGACAGATCTGCCACACCAAACCTCCAGTGGCACCATGACGCCTGCCTTTTCCATCCACTCTGTCAGCAGATCCTAAGACTGAACTCCCAATATGCCTAGAATCGGTCACAAATGCCCCATACCTGTCACCAGCAGCGCACACAGGGTCCTGCCCTGACACACCTGCAGTCCCTCACCCCGAGCTGGCTCCCCCCAGGTGTGAAAGGGCCTCAGTGAGGACCCTGCAGGGCTTTACTCCGAGGTCAGTCTGTGCTGCCCCGACAACCCCACTTCCCCACCCCACACACACTCAGCTTACATCCCTGTCCCCACCTTGTCTCCACCTCAGTTCCCTGCGGGTTCTCTCCCCACTCGACACTGCCCTGTCTCCAGGGTGGTGCTGCCCAGCACAGCAGGGCCAGTACACACACATAAAATTAAACAAAAGAGAAAATTCCGTTCCTGAGCCCCACCAGCTACACTGCAGGGGCTCAGGGCCATGGTCAGCCAGAGAGAACGTCTCCAACACCACAGGGGGGCCCACAGCCCAGGCTGTCCTGGGAGCCGCAGGCAGGAGGTGTCTGTCTGTTGCCAGTGCCGGACGCAGCAGCATGTGCCTCTCAGGGTCTCACACCAGACCCAGACCCAGACCCAGACCCGTGGCTTCCGCCTCACCCTGTCCACGCACAGGCCTCAGGGCCAGCCTTTGCCTGGACCTCAGACTCCAGTCGTATCTGACGAGCAGAGGGCCTGCGCGGACAGCACGGGGCCCACCACTGGGCGCCCTGGCTGCCTCCCGGCCTGGCCACACCTGGCTCATGCTGATCGCAGACAGCGGGCACCTCACGGTTTCCTTCCACTTCCGCAGACAGCCTGACAGACTCGGAGCAGGGGTGGCGCGCGCACAGAGAAGCTGTGTGACCAACTCACAGGACAGGGTGCACGATTAGCTCCGGGCTGTAGGCCTTGATCACAGGCGCGGCCTCCCTGGCACAGAACACGTGGGACAAATCTGCACCCTGGGAACAGCACAAGAGGCCGACTTAGGGACGTGTCAACAGGCACCGCAGGACATGCATCCAGCGGTACCAGTGACACGGTGCTCACTGTACACACAGGAAGAATATTAAACCACAGCAGTTCAACCTCAGCTGTGGCCTGGGGAACGGAGTGTAGCACAGGAAAATGACTGGAAAGGAAGGCGGGCTCCTGCTGCCACCTCAGAGGCAGGGTCAGGCCACACGACCCCAGCCCAGACCAGTGGGGCCTGTCAGCCTCCCCTGAGCTCTGGAGCCCTGCCCCAGGCCTGTGACCTGCCCCACTGGGCCACTAGGATTGGTCAAATGGTGGGAAGAAACCATTGTTTCAAAGGCAACAACTGCTGAAGCTAGGACCAAAAAGGCACCCCATGATCATTTTAGTGAAGTACAACACAAATAAAACTTTATTTTTTGAAAAATACATGTTTCAATTCACAGAATTTTGTCACTGTACCAGAAGTTAAAATAGACTTACAGGTGGCTCTATTACCTGTGATTATCCTAGGATGTTATTTAGATTTCCATCAAAACATTTAAGTAACCCGGGTCTACCAGAAAAACCCCAATAAATAAGTTCTAAGTAGACATACCACTTTGAGAGCTGAGATTGCAGCAAAATACGGTGCTCCAGTATATCTAAAAAGAAAATTCTTAGAGTCAAAATCTTCTGAGAGTAACACAAGCACATGACCAATAAATTATCAATAATATAGGCATGGATAACGCAGACAGGATTACAAGCAGACAGGGGAGACAGGAGGCACAGGCACGGACAGCACCTCACAGGTGCTCAGGAAATGTTCACAAACAGGAACCTGAACCAGAAAAGTCCATCCCTTACAAAAACCTTTGTGCCACCAGGAGAGTCAACCTCTGCTCAGGGACTGAAGCATCTGCCCCCTGGATGTGCAGGGTGAAGAGCTGATGGCAGGCTTCTGCCCAGAGAGGAGGAATGGGGGCCATGAGTTTGGCTCAGCGCACAGGCTCCCAGGAGGCGGCCCCATGCTCAGAGAGTACCTGAGCACAGGCCAGATGGGGGCACCTGTGACAAGCAAGAGACGGCACACAGCAACCAGGGCTGCTGCCTGTTTGGGGTTCCTATGACTCCATGTTTAATGTCACTTCAAGCACGGACAGGAAGAGACCGGCCCTTGGCATCAGATGAGTAACTTGATGTCTACCCTAAGCAATGAAGAGCCAGTGACCAAGTAAAACAAGCCAGTGACAAACACATGCTAACTAACACGTCCCCTCGCATACGTGACCATCTCCTGAAAACTGGAGTCACCAAAAATCGTAATCACTATCAGACATTTAAAAACAATTACTGAGGCTCGGCGCCTGTGGCTCAGCGGGCTAAGGCGCCAGCCACGTACACTTGACCTGGCGGGTTCGAATCCAGCCCAGGTCCGCCAAACAACAATGACGGCTGCAACCAAAAAATGACCAGCATTGTGGCAGGCGCCTGTAGTCCCAGCTACTTGGGAGGCGGAGGCAAGAGACTCGCTTGAGCCCAGGAATTGGAGGTTGCTGTGAGCTGTGATGCCACAGCACTCTATCCAGGGTGATAGCTTGAGGCTCTGTCTCAAAAAATAATAAATAAAAAATAAAAACAATTACTGAGGCTGAGCATGGTGGGTCACACCTATAATCCCAGCACTTAGGAGGCAGAGACAGGTGGATGGCCTAATAAGCTCACAAGTTCAAGACCAGTCTGAGGAAGAACAAGACCACGTCTCTAAAAACAGCCAGGCATTATGGTGGATGCATGTAGTACCAGCTATTGGGGAGGCTAAGACAAGAAAATTGCTCCAACCTAAGAGTTTGAGGTTGCTGTGAGCTAAGACGCCACAGCACTCTAACTAGGGTTACCAAGTGAGACTGTCTCAAAAAAGAAAAAAACAATTACTGGGCCACACTGGACAGACACTGGAGGACAGGTGGGGAGCAGGTAGTGACGCCTGCCACTTACTCTTGACAGCCTCCAACTATGCCTATTCTTCCATCTTGCCCTTTGTGCTTTTTGGCAGACAGAGGAGGTATGATGTTTCTCACCAAGTGAAAAGTGTGTTCCATATCCTTTATCAAATGTGATTTATGTAGGGAAAACGTTCTTTCTAAAACTGAAAAACAGGACAATGAAAGATTAAAACAGTAAATTATCCATTGGACTAAACAACAGATGTAAAATATACCATTAACCAAAACACTTCCCAAAGCTGACTTAGTACGAATACGATATGTTTTTTACCCAATGGTTTTCTTTCTTTTTTGTTTTTTTTGTAGAGACAGAGTCTCACTTTATGCCCTCGGTAGAGTGCCGTGGTGTCACACAACTCACAGCAACCTCCAGCTCCTGGGCTTAAGCGATTCTCCTGCCTCAGCCTCCCGAGTAGCTGGGACCACAGACGCCCGCCACAACGCCCGGCTATTTCTGTTTGGCAGTTTGGCCGCGCAAGGCTGGGCTTGAACCCGCTTCAGTATATGGAGCCGGCACCCTACTCGCTGAGCCACAGGCGCCGCCCTCAATGGTATTATTTCTTAGGACAATGATGTCCGCTAAATTATGCTGTATATACCAAGTTTCTTTTTTTTTTTTTTTTGTAGTTTTTGGCCAGGGCTGGGCTTGAACCTGCCACCCCCCAGTATATGGGGCCAGTGCCCTACTCCTTGAGCCACAGGTGTCGCCCAACCAAGTTTCATTTTGAATATATCAAATTTTGGAAGATCACTTAATCTTCCAGAAAGTTATATCCAGTAAAATTATGCATTATTGATTTATAAACTGTTTCATTTCATTTCAACTTCCCATTACATTTATTAGGTCTTTCTTCTTACAAATTGGAAAGCAAGCCACATTGACTACCTTCTGCTGTTAGGCTCAAAAATCTGACTGATTCCTATATAGCTCCCAACTGTTTCCTATTTCCAATGCTCAAATAGATACTAATTTAATAACCAAGAAATGACATCCTAAATACACCATATATCTTAAATTGGGTTCAAAGTGGCATTTACAATGATGTGATCATTCTGAGTTCTCTAAATAGCTACATTTTAATTGGTCTTTCTTGAAAAACTTCCTGTTGTATATTCTGTCATTATTTAAAAAGAGCTCAGCTGTGAGAGAAATACTGATGCACCTGTAGAGCCCAGAAATATCAGTCTGTGTGTGTGTGTGTGTGTGTATATATATATATATATATATATATATATATGTAACAGTATTTCTTAGACAAAGCATCAATATTGTCATCCTTTTAATTATCTCAGCAGTTGAGAAAAACTAGCTGTGCTGCAAGCCTCACTAAAGACCAAGTTGACTGGGGGCTTTATGGTCAAACAGCTTTTTTTCCTTGTTTTTTTGTTTTGTTTTGTTTTTTTTGAGACAGACCCTCAAGCTGTCACCCTGGATAGAGTGCTGTGGCATCACAGCTCACAGCAACCTCCAATTCCTGGGCTCAAGCGAGTCTCCTGCCTCCACCTCCCAAGTAGCTGGGACTACAGG
>CAUYON010204060.1:0-24032 GCA_963573935.1 Arctocebus calabarensis | reverse complement strand
TCAAAACTCAATTTACAATAGAAAAACGTGTTTAGGCTCAGCGTCTGTGGCTTAATGGGCTAAGGTGCCAGCCACGTACACCTGAGCTGGCGGGTTCAAATCCAGCCCGGGCCTGCCAAACAACAATGATGGCTGCAACCAGGGAATGGCTGGGCATTGTGGCGGATGCCTATATTCCCAGCTACTTGGGAGGCAGAGGCAGGAGACTCTCTTGAACCCAGGAATTGGAGGTTGCTGTGAGCTGTGATGCCACAACACTCTATCCAGGGTGACAGCTTGAGGCTCTGTCTCAAAAAAAAAAAAAAAAAGAAAGAGAGAAAGAAAAAAAGAAAGAAAAACATGTTTAGATGAGCAAATAATTTGAATAGACAATTGACACAAAAAGACATATTGGTGGCATGGCGATGCCTATAGCTCAGTGTGTAGGGCACTGGTCACATACACCGAGGCTGGTGGGTTTGAACCCAGCTCTGGCCAGCTAAACAGCACTGATAACTGCAACACAAAAATAGCCAGGCATTGTGGTGGGTGCCTCTAGTCTCAGCTACTAGAGAGGCCGAGACAAGAGAATCGCTTAAGCTCAAGGTTGCTATGAGCTGGGATGCTGTGGCACTCTACTAAGGGTGACATAGTGAGACTCTGTCTCAAAAAAAAAAAAGAGAGATACATTGGTGGTAAATAAGAATATAGAAAAATGATCAGTATCATAAGTCATTAGGAAAATGAAAATGAAATTTACAATGAGATACCAAAATACATACAGTATTTTTGATAATTTTTTTTTTTTGAGAGATAGAATCTCACTTTGTAGTCCTCGGTAGAGTGCTATGGCATCACAGCTCACAGCAACCTCAAACTCTTGGATTTAAGTGATTCTCTTGCCTCAACCTCCCAAATAACTGGGATTACAGGCACCCGCCACAATACCCGGCTATCTTTTGGTTGTCATTGTTGTTTGGCGGGCCTGGGATGGATTTGAACCCACCCACTCTGATGTATGTGGCTGGTGCCCTAGCCACTAAACTAGAAGTACTGAGCCAGGATAAAAATTTTAAAACAAATTACACTATTGAGGGATGGCAAGAATGGGAAAAAATTAGAACTCACATATTGCTGGTGGAAATGTAGAATAGTACAAATACTTCAGAAAAAAGTTTGACAGCTTCTTAAATGTTAAACATATATAAATAGTAAGACTTAGTCATTCCAACCCTAGGTGTTTAACCTAGAGGAAGAAAAGCTTATTTTTAGGCCAAGCATGATGGCTCATGTCTGCAATCCTAGCACTCTGGGAAGCCAAGGCCCTCTCTAAAAATAGCCAGGCCTTGTGATGGGCACCTGTAGTCCCAGCTACTTGGAAGGGTAAGGCAAGAGAATCACTTGAGCTCAAGAGTTTGAGGTTGTTGTGAGCTGTGATGTCAAAGCACTCTACTGAGGGCAACTAAGTAAGACTCTGCCTCAAAGAAAATTTTAAAAAGCTTATTTTCAAATAAATGCTTCTAAAAATGTTCATAGTATTTTACTTGTAATAGTTGTAACTAAAAACAATCTAGGTACCCACTAATTGATTAATGGATGAATGAATTATGCAAGAATTATGTAGCAATAAAAAAGTGATGAACTATTGTAAAGTGGAACAATGTGGATTGATCTCAAAATCATTAAAATGAGCAAAAGAGGTGAGGCCAAAGGAAGGACTTATAGTATGATTCCATTAATGCATATATGCTAATTGACAGTGACAGAAGGCAGAATAGTAGCTGCCTAGGGAGGGAGACAGGGAAGTGGGGAGAATAAGAGGAAGAATTTGTAAAGAAGCATAAGGAAACTTTTCGTGGTACAGGCTATGTTCATTACCTTGATTGTGATGATGGCTTATAGGTGTATACATATACCCACAAATTATCAAACTATCAATGTATACACTTTGAACATGTACTGTTTGTTTTACGTCAATTATGCTTCAAGATAATGCATCCAAATGAAAGAGTGCATTTTTAGAAATGTAAAGCAGAGATTATAATTATAAATAAATATATTAACAGACTGTGTGGCTGGACGAGACTTAGAGAAACTGACCTTATGCTGTCATTGTTCCGTGGCAAATGTTGCTATCTACTAAGTTACCCAGAGTTTGAGAAATATTAAAAATGAAATGAGTTATTCTTTCTATAATTGGTGGAGTCTGGTGTAAAGAAGTAGCTCTGTGACTGTATTTGTGTCTTCATCTGTTTTACAGGTACAAGATTATTATGTTATAATGTAATTATCCTGCTAGAATAAGATCCCCTATTACTAACCGGGGACATTTCCCTGGAAGGTAGTGGAAATGACCCAAGTGAGTCCATCTTGGAAAAAGGCAGAGCTTGGGACAGAAATGAAGACGTGAGGGAGCCTTAGACTGGGGAAGAGCGAGGAACATTTCATTCTCACTGAGCAAGGATGGCAGGTGAAGGAATCTGTGTGTATTTTGAGGCATGTTTAATGACGATGAGGAAGCCGAATCCTGTCACTGAGCTGTGGATTATGACCTAGGCAGGGTGGATGTCTGTAGTAAGACACGTAGGGTCACTGAGGTGACCTAATAAAGTTGGCAAGTGATCTGAGAGTAACTATGCCTACTAAATAGTTAAAAGCTAATCTCTAAATGGTATTCCTTTCTGTTGCCTCTTTGGATGACTATTGATGAACGTTGTAACTTACTTTGGGAAAATTTCCACAACAATCCTTCAGCTAAAAGAAGGAAGAGGATTGCCACAGTTCCAAAAACTAATGTAGAGATGGTAGCAAAGCAGAAGTGAACTCTTGAGGGCACCTCAAACCTAAAACCCAGTGTGTGACAGACAGTGACACAGAGGGTAAACCTAGGGCAGAACAGCCGTGGGGAATGGTGAAGACGCTGAAAACAGCATGGATTATGTACAGACGCGTCTCCTGGCAAGAGTCGCCCAAGAGCTAGTGGGGGAGGGAAGAACCTCACGAGGGGGTCTAAGAATCTGCTATCCAGTATGCAGATTGAGGCTGTGAAGCTGTCTATTAGTTTCCTATTTCTTCTGGATATATTATTACAAACTTAGTGACTTAAGACTACACAAATTTATTCTCTTAGACTTCGGGAGGTCGGAAATCTTAAACGAATCTGAAAGGCAGCTTTCTTTGGTGTGGCTCTAGAGAGAATTGTTTATTGCCCTCTTTAGCTTCTGGAGGCTTTTTTCTATCTCTTGGTCCAGGCTGTTAGAAATGGTTGTACTCCAACTTCTGCTTCTATCCTTACATCTCCTTCTCTGAGTCTCAGACTCCCTCTTTCCTGTATAAGTATCTCATGATTACATTTGAGCACAATTGGATAATTCAGGATAGTCTCCCCATCTCAAGATCCTTAATTGAATTACTTCTGTAAAATTTTGACGTGTAAAAGCATCCTACCCCCATGTTCTGGGAAACAGGATATGAACTTCTTTAGTGGGGGCGTTCTGCTTGCCACAAGCAGGTAGATTCAGGTCGTATTAAAAATGCCAACCATCGATCAATGGAGCTTCTCGTGAAATCACTGAAAAGAGAAATCTTGCCACTTTTCAATCTATACAGTAATGGGCCTTAGATTTTTCAATAGTGAGTTCATGTGGGTTATTTGAAGCATCAGTATGAGACCTTGTTCTCTATAAATGAGTCTATCAAGAAGAGATGTGAAGGTACTTGAGTGGATGCAGTTCATTTCTTTGGACAAAGAACATCAGGATGCTGAAATGCCATATACCACTAGGAGAAGAGATTATTTTCTTTGACATCAAAACGGATAATAGATTAGTTACCACCAGTGTTCAGTTATTGAAAATAGGTTTTCTTCTCACCTATACTGTAATCTGTGGCCAACACAGAGGAAATGAAATTGTATGGCTTATTTGCCATTTAAATTTTGGCAAATAAATCCTGATGAGGAAATAAATAGTACACACTGAGGTTAAGGCACTTTGGCCAATATTTTGGGCTCCATTTGGGAAGTTCATGAAACCCATGCTGCATCTTTCTTCCTTTTATTATAGTTAATCTCTCTCTCTCAAATATCTAGCCTCCTGAACTCAAGATCATACAGATGAAGACTCATTTTTAATAAAATAAAAGCAGGCATTCTGTAAATGATTGCAGAAAAATTGAATTTGGTTTATTCAAATAAATTCATTTTTTTCTGCACTTTTTGTCATGAATTGGATGGCAACTGTTTCCCAGTACATTACCTGTGCAGAGTAATACACTTTCAATTCTGATCTGGGTCCAACTCCTTTCAGTTTTAGGAGAAAAGATGGGGGTTTAAGAGGAAGTCAAGTGATGTGTCTGATTTTAAACAGAAACAGAGGAAGAGGTAGAACTTTAATTTGGCCTTCTTAATTATTAATTCATTTTTTCATACCTTCCGTCCCTACCATCCCTTGGTTACTTTTTTACCAAGTAACATGGTGCAATAGTCGAAATATAGACCCTAACACTTTATCTAAAACCATGCATCTTAGTGAAAGATGCTTTCCCCAGGTTTCCTCTTTCTTCCCAATGCACTTTCAGCTCTACCCTACTGTTGCATGTGTGTGTCTGGTATGTGCTTCTTTTACATCAAACACTTTCCTGTGAAGTTTTACACCAAGGGGAGCACTTCCTTCTTTTCCGTGAGCCAGCAGCGGGAACATCAGGTAGCTGTTATAGATCAGTATAGAGGATGCTAGTTTCAAGATGGGTCTCAGGTTTAAAGAAAGACTTTAATTAGGACAGCAGTCTGCTTCAGTCCCAGCTTGCATAATTTTGGAGTTAGCAACTAGTGCATTAGATTTTTAAATTATTTGCTAAGATGTATTTTTACATCACCTCCCCAATGATTAGCATGAAATTTACAAGTATTAAGTTTCACTTTTCATTTTGCTCTTGAAAGATACCTTCCAGTTTTCTAGTCTGCAATTGTTATAAGCCAGATGATAGAGTCATGTGTCCCGTTTATTTATTAGGAAAGTGTACAAATAATGAGTATAGTAGACTGACATACCATAAAACATTTGGAGGCCTGGGGCAACAAACAATCTCTCCTTCCCCCACCCCAGAGTACTTCTCCCATGGATTTCCATTCCTGATTACTTTCCCCATTGCCAAGGGCCTCATCTGGGGTCTTTCATGCTTGTATGAGATGTCTGGAGCTCCAGTGCCTGAAGACCATTCTTCTACACACATCAACAAAGAGAACTATTCTTTGGCCATGCTTTCAGCCTAGATGTGCAGTCACCAGCTTTACAGTCTACTTTTGGGGAAAGCGATCTCCCCTATCACAGTATACACACACACTCCCCCGAAACAGTATGAAACATCTAGTGCTTATGTAAAATTGCATTCCTTTTATTCAAAGCATTGACGACATTCAGCAAGTGAGTAATACGGCAACTGTAAGGTTCTAAAAGGAATTCCATTTGTAAATCAACACAGAGGATGGGCCCTGCTGTAGAGATCTGGCTTATTTTCTTCTCCTGAAATTGCAATTTCCAGATCTGTATCCAGCTTCAGCAACAGATTTTTGTTTTGTCTTCTTGATTCTACTGTGTGAACCTAATAAAGCAAGATGTAAGTTACTACACCAGGGAGCCCTCAAAGCTCTGAGTGTGTTCTCTGATTGCTACTAGACTAAGGAGAAAACACATTAAAACAAAAAGAAATTTCTGTCATGCAGGGCAGGAGAGATGAGGAACCACCACCCTGTGCTACAGTTAATAACCAGTGAGACCAAAGGAGGCGGTGAGAGTAGTTTTCTTACAAAAATATGAACATGCATTTTCAAGTATTGCAAAATATCAAGGTTTCTTTAACTATCACATAACCTCATAACTAAAGATGGTTCTTATCGCATGAGATCAAATACTTTCTCTTAACAATTCTTTTAAGGATTTTATGAGTTGAAAACATGTTGAATTTCCTCTTGGGATGAGGAAAGACATAAATGTTATGTATGAAATTATGTTTCATTTTAATTTCTCTTAAGATATTATATTAAATTATTATTGCTATCTTTAGGAACATAGATTTTAAAGAAATGTAAATAAAATCTTAAATATATTTTAAATGATCAACTGTTAAAGTAAAAATTGTGTTCTTTTTATTTGAGGTCACCCAAATTTTCTCATTCAAAAAAAAAATGCCTTTTTCTCTTAATGTCTGCTTCTCACTTCCCTCCTGATGAAATGGGAACCAGACTGGGATCCTGCCCTTTTCACTTTTATTTTTCTCTTGGAAAGAACCCTTGCATAAAAACATTTCAGAAGGATGTGGTAATTCTGGAGATGTTGTCATAATAATTTTTGAATTCTTGGGTTTAGTAAAATCAATAACTACCTGAAGTAGCTTGTTGAATAGTTCTCAACAATTAAAAAAAAAGAAATAGGCCTTCTTATCAAGCAGAAATTCGGGTGCTACTCATAAACACTTCTTATTTCCCTTCAGATGTTTCATAAAATTTCCAAAGGAAACTTGATTTGATTTTAATATACTCTAATTACATTGGCTCTTAAAGAGGTATAGGGTGAAAGTATCAAAAAAATCAAATGACAAAATGTTTGGATAGCACTTCCTGGTATATAATGACTCAGAGATCATCTCTTGTCCAAACCTTTTGGGAACTGAATTCTGTTGGAACAGACTCTTCTCACCACCTGTCTACAGCTATCTGCTTTAAACCAGCAGAGAGCAACCTTGAGTCAGCCTGGAGATACCTTATCCGCATGGAGAAGCAATGGTCAAACTTAAAACGAAGGTGCCTACAGGTAAGGAAACTTAGGAAGCTCAGCCTAACCACTCAAGAGTGAAAGGAAGACATTTCTGGACACTCTGGTGGAAAGCCAAACTAGTTAATGCAGAACCAAGAGACTGAGCAGGGCCTTGTCAGGAACACAAAAGCCCATGGCTATTTTTCAAAGAGAATTTAATGTAGAGAATTGGTTGAACAGGCATTGGAGGGCTAAACACCACCAGAAAACCCCACATTAATACAGAGAGAGAAACTGTAGGAAACAGCTCCCACCATCACAGCTGGAAGAAAGGATTTGATCACAGCTGCTATACCTCTCAGTGGAGATGCCGTAACTCAGACATCTGACGACAGCATGCTGGTGCTGGTGCATGTGGAAACTGGTGGGGAGACTTCTGTAAGAGACTGGGAAGTAGAAAATCACTGCAGCTTGCTAAGTGGAGAGCTGTCACTCAGGAGACATTTGCAAAACACGTGAAGAAATGCTCAGCATCTCTAATCATCAGGGGCACTCAAATCAAAACCTCAATGAGGTGTCACCTAATTCCAGTGAGAATAGCTTTTATCAAAAAAGCTCAAAGCAACAGGTGCTGGCATGGCTGTAGAAAGAAAGGAACTCTTAGACACTGTTGGGGAGACTGCAAACTAGTATAGCCTCTAGGGAAAGTCATATGGAGACACCTCAAAGAACTAAAAATAGACCTATAATTCAATCCAGTGATCTCACTATTGGGTATTTACCTAAAGGAAAAAAGTCATTTTGTCAGAAAGCCACCTGCACTTGAATGTTTATTGCAGTGCTATTCACAATTGTGAAGATATGAAATTAACCCAAGTGCCCATCAATACACAAAGGGATTAATAAAATGTGGTATAGGGTGGCGCCTTGGCTCAAAGGAGTTGGGCACTGGCCCCATATGCTGGAGGTGGCAGGTTCAAACCCAGCCCCAGCCAAAAACTGCAAAAGAAAAAAAAATAGAATAAAATAAATAAATAAATAAATAAATAAATAAATAAATAAAATGTGGTATATATATACCATGGAGTACTACTCAGCCATAACATAGTTTGTAACAACCTGGATGGAACTGGAGGCCATTCTTAAGAATGGGAAAACGAACCCCACATGTACTCACTACTAAATTAGAATGAATCGATCAACACCCACATGCGCATTTAGTACTAAAACTCAACGGAAAGCAAGCAAGTAGGAGGATTGGAGAAAATTCACACCTAACAGATACAATGCACACGATCCAGGAGATGTGCACATTTACACATGCAACATTGACTCACACCATACCAAGGCAATTCATTCATTTAACCAAAATATTTGTGTCTCATCACAATTTGAAATTCAAAAAAAATTAAAAATTAGATGCAAAACTGAATGAATCAAATCCTTTCTTTCACCTCCAGTGTTCTAATCTTTCTTTAGCATCCACTGTTGATAAGAAATGGGTGGAGAGGCCTGGAGAGGTAGCACATGCCGATAATCCTGACACTCTGGGAAGCGGAAACAGGAGGATCCCTTGAGCTCAGGAGTTTAAGACCAGCCTGAGCAAGAACTAAAAAGAGAAAAGATGAAGAAGCAAGAATCCAGTGAACTCAATTCTAATATGAAGGCGGTAGGTGATCTAATGCAAGGTGGGCGGTAGGGGAATGAGGGAATGGGGAAGGGAGGAGGGAGCAGAAGGGGGTCACGGTGTGTGGCACACCCCTTGGGGGCATGACACAATTATAAGCGGGACTTTACCTAACAAATGCAATCAGTGTAAACTAATTCTTTGTACCCTCAATGAATTCCAAACAATTAAAAAAAAAAATAACAGGGTGTTACCCCAGTTATGCGGGAGGCCGAGGCAGGATTGCTTGAACCCAGGAGTTTGAGGTTGCTGTGTGATATGATGACACCATTTCACTCTAGCCTGGGCAACAGAGTAAGACTATTATCTAGAAAAAAAAATGGATGGAGAGCAAGCTGACAAATAAAAAATGTACTTGGTAGACACCCAGCAATAGCATCACAGAGCAGCATATGGAAGAATTGGGAATTAAAAGATGTTATGTTTGTAAGTGTCATGCCCATTAATTCCAACAATGATGGGACTTGGAAGGAAGAAAACGAAGCCTCTAATTTTGCGGAGTTACAGCAGCTGTGCTGGTGCAAGGTTTTCAGGAGGACGTGCCACTCCTCAGATGCTTTTCACGGCACTTTACGAGACTAAAGCAATGTTTTTCTCATTTGCCAGCAGTTCTGATATCCAGTCCATAATTTCATATGCATTTGACATTCCCAAACCTGCTTTTGTGTTAAGCTCTCACTACCTTATAAATCCAAGCAGCCAAAGCCAGGGTCTCTTTCCTACATTCAGATTGGCATCTCACAACTTTGGCTTGCTCCCCTCATAGTCAAGGGCGGCGTTCCCCTTATAATCACAGCAGGAACCAGCTCCTAAACAGCTGAGGGCACCACCGGTGTCTCCGTACTTCCATGTCCCTACATCCTGCCAGGTAACAATGTTAATCCTAAAAGACATGTTCTCTGGTTCACAGAATTGACCTTGTGGTCATGTGAGTTACCGAAACAATACTGCTGTTGACCTTTAATTTTAGAGATGATTACAGGATCTGAGAGAAGGAATGCCCAGTATCAACCATATAACAGTTGGGCAAAGATTGACAAAAGAGGTGAGTCACCTTGAACTTAAAAGATGCACCAACTTCAGGCCCTGTGGACAACACCGTGGAGAAAAAGGCCCTGCATGCTGAAATCAGAAGGCCAGAGTTTGAATTTGAAGTTTACCGTTTATCAGCTATGGGATTTCAAAAGGCACTTATGTGTCTGAGCTGCAATTTCTTTGCAAAAGCAGAATTAAAACATCATCTGTAAAACATCATTGTTGAGACAATGATATGGAATAGTATGCATAAAAACCATTCAACACATCATAGTCAATAACTATTAATTAATCTAAGTCTATGTGGAACTGTCATTGGACAATGCACTATGTGGGTTATGAAACATGGCAACTAGGAATTTAAAAAGCACGTGATCTACCAGATACTTATGTATAGCAGGTTCTATGCAACCTGTTCTATATCCCTTCCCTTCTAGCTAATATAATACAATGATCTTTGACTTTCTCGATGAGGATGGGGAATATTGAAGGTGATGTAAAGTGGCATAAACTATTATTCAAGCAGATATTTCTAGTTTAAGTAAATATTTATTTGTCATTCACTAGTAAGCCTTTTTTCCTTATGATTATCAGACAGGAAGAATATCAGGAAAATGAGATTCAAAGGAGAAATGAAATAGGAATTTGAAGACATGGGTTGAAATAACTGCCCTGGCACTGAAAAGTTATGTGAGCAAGTCATTTAACCTTTCCCAGCTGAGAGTCTTTGCTCTTGGCATTTTGTGTTTCGACTGTATCACAGGCAGATTAGTATCTACCCCACTGGCCTGTTTTGAAGAATAAATTAAAGAATCAGACACAAAGTGCCTGGCACAGAGTAAACCCTAAAATCATAGGGGTTGTCACTGTCAGTACAGATTGATTAGTGTTTATGGGCTTTGGAACGGGTGAGGTTCCGAAGGTTCGGGGTTTGAATCCTGGCTTTGTCACTTACCAGATGTGTGAAATTGATTGGCTAAGTCCCTTAAAGTTTTGAGATCTTCTAATAGTTTTTTTTTTTCATCTTTAGAACACAGACATTTTGAGTTTCCTTGCTTACAGGATTACTGGGTAGTGGATTTGATAAAAAAAAAAAATCAGTGCAAAATGCTTTATGTGTGTTTGTATGTACATAGACAGAGGGTGCCAAAAGTGTAAACACATTTTAAGAAAGGAAAAAAATGTATTAAGATGGTAATACTCAAGTCATGTTTGACTTTGGCAATTATAAGTGATATAAGATATAATGTACAAGATAGCAAATGTTATTGGCGCATATGGAGTATTACAAATTAGAACAGCTTGCTCCTTTCTTAAAATGTGTATACACTTTTGAACCCTCTGTAGATATATATACATGTATGCTTGTCTACATATATATGCATGTGTATTTATACATGTGTGTATGTGCGTGCCTCTATGTATACACATATGTACATAAACACAGATCTTATTTTAGATGATATCTTAATATTAGATAATCCAGCTATTGTAATCATGGGATTGGAATTTACTGATCGAGGCAAAGAAAGAGCCTCAAAATCCAGGTTCTGCTGTGACAATTGAGGGAAGCAAAAGTAGCCTCCCCTTTGTGACGAATTAACATTACTATCTTTATTCCATTCATTAATAATTAATTGATCCAGGCTCTGATGCTCATATAATTGTACCTCGTGAAAGGCCACAGTAGAGAAATACCGTGCAAAATGCAAAACTACAAGTTTATCATCAGTAATAAAAATTCAATTAAGTTTAGAATAAATGTGTGAGTTAGTAACCCAAGCTTAACATAAAGCCATGGAATGTAAATAGATTTTGGAAAACAAAATAACAAGGGTTCGACAATTTATAAAGTGTATTGAAAAAATCCATCATTGCCTTCTACACGCTGGCAAGAAAAGGCCCACATTGCAGGAGAGAATAATTTTTGACATTTTTATTGTGCTTTATCGCTGGAACATTCCAACAAAGAGGTTGAATTAGAAAAGTTCCTGTACAGCATGGCTTGAGAAAAAATAGAAAAGCAAACCTCTTAGAATTATTGTTTCTTTGAAGCCTTGGTAGAGCTTGGAATTCTGCAGCATCAGCGGAGTCTTCACTCTAGACCAGGCTGAATGGAGTGAGGTGAGTAATACGACCACAAACCTGGGGTCAGGATTTGAGACTTTGTTCATATTCATTGTTTAATTTGCTGTTAAACTATACACCAAGTCACTTAATACCTCCGGTCTTCAATTACATATCACGACATTTATTGTTATGAAATACGTTATGGCAGTTAAAATGAGATGTTTATTGAAATCACTTTGCACATATTAGGGGAGATAACAAATGTTATACCACAAGTGAGATTATACACAGCATATAATTTGTTGATTTTAGAATGCTTCTTTCTGAGCCACACAAATCAGAATTCAAATAATTTTGTACTGTGAAGAAAGAACCTTGGGAAAGGATTTTTTACAACAATTCTATCATTTCTCAAAAGAATGTGGAAATTCTTACTTGAAAAAAATTGTTTTGAAAATACTACTCCAAAATAAAACTGCTATATCACCATCAAACATTTTTCAAAAAATAGGAAATGTATCTACAAGCTCTACCATTCAGTTTCTTCAGTGAACTTGAATTTGTAAGTAATAACTAAGGAATGAACCACAGGCTTTGAAAGCAACTTCTAAGTAAGTATGTCATAAATGTTCTGTTTAATATCATAATAACATGGGTAAAATTTCTGTATTAGTGCAGTTTGGGGACGGAACAGACTAGTCAGATCACTTCCTTCTGCAATTTACTTAGTGCTAAAATACTCCACAGCTGTGTCTACCAAAATGTACTTGTATGTTTTGAGTGTCCAAAGATCTGCTATTGTATATCATAGCTCATTATTTATGACTCTTGAAATCCTTTCTTACAATGGACCTGTAATCATTTTTTCTGTAACTTTTATTCCAAAATTTCCATCTATTCTGGCTACATCCATGCTTTACATATGCCTTTCACAAGTAGCAGGTTTTCAAAGAATCGGTTATTATGGTCTTCCTGGAATCACTCATTTTTAAAAAGATAAATAGCCTGGTTTATTCAAGCTATTGAAGTGTACCCAGAAAGACAATACTTCAAATGTTGTCTGACCAGATTGGGCTGGGTGTGGGTGTGCCTGTGTGTGTGAGTGCATGTGCCCTTGCTATATGTCTATAGACAGTAAAGGAAAAAACAATGTTTATTTATGTATTCAATAAATATTAATGAAGGTCTTGCTACATGACAGGTACTACTCCAGAGCTCAATAGACTTTTTGTTTGTTTTTATGAAGCTTATGTTCCATTTGGGGAGTGAGAAATGTACCATTATATAATTATATATGATAGATAAATGAGACAATTAAAACAGAACAGAATAATAGAGTGTGATGGAGTGGTGAGGAGGGGGTGGTTCTTTGAAACCAAGTGATCTCAAAGGCTTTGCTAAGGAGGTGTCATTTGAGTAGGGACTGGACCACAGGAAGGGATGAATCAAGGGAACCTGAAGAAGAGCCTTTCTGGTAGAGCTGATGCTATGTACAAAGATCCAGAAATGAATGAATTTGCCATATGAGAGAAACTTCAAGACATCTGTGTGGCTGTACTTAAATACATAAGATAAAGGGTTGGAGGAGATGAGCCAGAAAGGTAGGTTCAGAGCAGAGGTATCAAACCTTGTAGGTTTGTGTTTGGATTCTACTCTACTAAGGGTGTGGAACTCAATCGTGTGTGTTGATCGAAAGCTTTGGCTCCAACACAGAGAACTGACCCAGTAGACAGCAGCGGGGAGGTGGTGGAGGGTTGAAGCAGAGAGACACCTGAGAAAAGCAAAAGCTTCATACTAGGAAGAGATGTTGGGTTATAGTACTAGAGAGATGGTTGGATTTAGGATTTATTTCAAGAGTAGAGTCTAAAGGATTTATAGATAGATATAAGGGAGGGGAGAAAAGAGAAGAGCTAAGGATTTTATTGTGGTACTCACACACACACACACACACACAATGGTTCTACAAACAGAGAATCAGCAATCCAAGGAAAACTTCTAAGGCGATGTGAAAAATAATACCCTAACACATTCTCTTGACAGCATGGTACAGCTAATGTAGCACTGGGCTAGAACACATACTTTTCTGAACTTTGCCACTTATACATTTGACCTTGAGGAACACATGTCTCATCTCTGGACACCTCCGCTTTCTTGTATATAAAAATGAAAGGGTGAAATTAGACTCTTTCTAAAGGTTTGTTCATTTCATTTGTACTAAGTCTCTCCAGATTAGACAAAACCTTTATTTGCTAACAGATATTTTGAACTCATTAGTGACATGGCAGCAGACTTTAGTTCATAGGGGCTTACAAGATAAATGTTTCCCAGGGAAAAAGTGTAAAGAATTCCACTAGGACTGTACTCTGTGAATTGAAATGTCACTTACAGCTTACAAAGACTCCTGTTTTGATGACCTGACCTAATAAAACAGAGTGAGTAAACAAAAATTTGCCTCACTAATGCCTGGGCAGAGGGAAGAGGCTCAACCTAGTTATTATACACCACTGTGTTTGACAACGTTTCGAGTTCCTTCAGCCAAAAGATTAATCTAGAAAGTCAGTAAATGTTTGTTCAGTGGAGAAAGAAATGCATGATGATTGAATTACATATTATAGCTTCATTGATTGACGGCAAAAGTACTGAGGTATTTGCCCTGGTAAATTGAAACTCTGTTCATAGGAATTAAAAAAAAAAAAGGAAAAGGAAACCTTGATTGTGTAATCGGAGCATGTTAACACACTGTGACTTTGTGTGTTTTTTCTCTTTTGCAAAAAAAAAAAATTCTGAAAAAGAACCTTGGTTTGTTTATACAAAATATCCGATGGGTAAGGATTATGAAATATAAATAGGAAAATAGCAATTTGCACAAAATAGAAGAAAACTCTAGAGCAGGAGAGAGGCCAAATTTAAATGCTATGCCAACTCTCTCTTTCTTTTTTTGTATTTAGAGACAGAGTCTCACTTTGTGGCCCTCAGTAGAATGCTGTGGCTTCACAGCTCACAGCAACCTCCAGCTCTTGGTGTTAGGCAATTCTCTTGCCTCAGCCTCCCGAGTAGCTGGGACTACAGGTACCTGCCACAACACCTGGCTGTTTGTTTTTGGTTGCAGTTTGGCTGGGGCTGGGTTCGAACCCACCATCCTCAGTATATGGGGCTGGCGCCCTACTCTCTGAGCCATAGGCACTGCCTACTATGCCTTCTTTTTTTCTTTCTCTGTTAGGAGATAGAGAGAGGGAAGAGTGAAAAAATCCTTCTATCTCTATTGTCAAATTCCTTTTATTAACTCGAACTCTTCCTGCACAGAGAAAAGGTAGCCTTGGAAGCTTTGTATTTAAAATCATTCAAATACATAAAAAATGAATTTATTTTAGTGATCATTTTTTATTATTCTGTGGTCAGTGGTTCTTTTTTTTGAGGCAGAGCCTCAAGCTGTCACCCTGGATAGAGTGGTGTGACATCACAGCTCACAGCAACCTCTAATTCTTGGGCTCAAGCGAGTCTCCTGCCTCTGCCTCCCAAGCAGCTGGGACCACAGGCGCCTGCCACAACGCCCGGCCATTTTTTTGGTTGCAGCCATCATTGTTGTTGTTTGGCGGGCCCGGGCTGGATTCGAACCCGCCAGCTCAGGTGTACGTGGCTGGCGCCTTAGCCTGTTGAGCCACAGGCGCTGAGTCGTGGTCAGTGGTTCTTAAACTCAATGACCCTAGGACTCACCGCGGAGCTTGTGAAAAACGCAGGTTCCAGGACTCATCCTCTGAAGATTCAGACCCCAGTGTTCTTGATGGGGTCCTCTGGCATGACAGCGGAGTTTTTACAAGCATCCTAGGTTGTTCTGTACAAGTGGCCCACAGCCACACTAGTTATCCATATTTTAATAGGCAGCAGAGTATGTAATCAGGCTCTTCCCCTTTTAATGTATTATATTGTACCTGAGCTGAATAGGATACTTTTTATGGTTTAGGGACATTTATCCTTGCAAAAGTTCTATAGACAGAGGGGAACTATCTCTGAAACTGTGTTATCAAACTTTCTGACTTAGAAGAATGCAAAGTTCAATCCTATGCCACTTTAGAGAAAGGCATGAAGAAAATGAAGGCAGAGGGGAAACTTTTTATTCTAGCTCAATAGAATTCGGGGCAAAAAGCATTAAATGATAAAAGAGTGATTATTTTACACTACTAAAAGCATTGTAAAAGAGAAAACAATTCCAAGCATTTATGTACCAATTAGTTAATCATCAAATCCATTTTGAAAGTGTGACTTTTAAAATCAGAGGAAATAAGCAAAATGTGAGATGTTTTAATACATCTTATAAACCGTACACCTGAAATACTCAAGCAGCTAATTTCATCCATTTTCCTCTGAATTTATTCTGTTTATGGCAAAATAAACCTTTTATTGATTTTAGTAAAAACATACAAATCATTCTGTGCTTAGTTAATTTAGCATTGAAAAGCAGACCATAGAATGCAAGCCAAGAAAAGAGGACCCGAAAATAGCATTTACCTGAAACAAAAGCAAAAATGAAAAGTCAGTGAATCGCGGAGACTTCACGTTAATTAATAGAATGTGCCGGTGATTTTGAGTGAGAGTAGTTTTCAGTAGCTTGTATGCTAGATGTAAAGAGTACTTTTTAATTGTCTACATAATCTTAGTGTTGCCTTTTCCCTTTCTTTAAATGTAACTATGTTTATGTTTATCCAGTATAAATGTATGAAGTCTGTGTGTGTTTGCGCGCACACAATACACTAAATGGAGAAAGAAACTAGTACGAGCACAAAACTGTGATTCATGAAAATTCATTTTTATTTACCTCCAGACTATACGAATGAATGGAAAAGCAACATAGTCTTTCAATCACTTCCTTGCTTTCCACTTTTTCCTGATGATAAGGCCTAGAAACCATGGCCAACCCAGGAGCAATGCACACCCCTACCACAGAGATGATGGTCTCAAGTGTTAGGGCTTAGTGAGAAACTGTTGATTCTAGATCTTTGGCAGAAGTCGTGTAAGATAAGCTCACCAGACCGTCTCACCAGTCTCTAGCGTCACTGTTGTTTGGCAGACCCAGGCTGAATTCGAACCGCCAGCTCCAGTGTATGTGGCCGGTGCCTTCACCGCTGAGCTACAGGTGCCAAGCCCTGTATACTGTGTTTCATTTTACTTCCTGTAGGCTACCATTTTAATTTTTAAAATTATCTGTTATCTGTTGCTTATTAACATGTGCAAACCATCCACATACATTTTTGCATACTTTTTAAAAAACATTTTTCTTCACCTTGCTTTTTTCCTAATGATACATCATAGAGACCCCCCAATCACAGAAGTAAATAGAGGAGATAATATACTTTGCACACTGAGTATTGTAAATCCCTACCTATAAAACAAATCAATCCCAAAATCAATAGATTTTGTTTTAAGACAGGGCCTCCCAATCAAATCCCAGGTCTCCAGTCTTCTGTAATTAGGAAATGAAGTTGCATTTGAAAGGCTCGAGTCTTGGACTGAAATTCATATCAAGAAACCCAGTTCTGCTGGCACATTTAGAGATGGAATTTCCTGGTCAGTACCTCCTCTTTACATTTTTTTTTTGAATTAACATATGTCAGTATCAGATATACCGACTATGCAAGATTCTTTCTGGCTTCAAGTAGCTCATATGTTAGCAAAGGAAACAGACCTATCAGCATCTTCTATGATGTGATAAGTGCCTGACACAGGCTGCTAAAGGCTCCCTTCTTCCTCTCTGCGGTTGCTCTGTGTGGCACTGGTGATGGATGGTAAGGGGCCATGGGTACAAGCTGGGAGGCTCCAAGTGTCAGGTTGGGCCTAAAGGTCAGTAAGTGCGTTATCAGCAGCTGCCTTAAAGGCACAGGGAGACACCCTCCCGGGAGGGTAGACATTTGATAAATATTAATGTTTTCTCCCCCTCCGCCGACAATTTCCTTCCTGAACCACTAAGTGTCATTTCATCCTCTGACTCACACCTCTGCTGTAACAGTCACACGCTCTGCAGTAAGTATAACCATCTCAGACTGACGCCCCATTTCTATTAGCTCATCGCCCTAAACGTCTCCTTTAAATGCCTCCTCCCCTCCGTTCCCTTTCTCTTTCTCTAAAGCTTCTGTTTTATAGCTTCCCAGTCATCCCTGCTGTTTACTCTTTTATTCCGATGTAACCAATCCGACTCATACAAACCCAATTCATTCCAAAAGGAGACTTAATGTGCCATAAAACTAACAGGGAGATTGCTCTCAAGGTGGGCAATAAGCTGACACAGCACACAGGTAATATTTATACGGCAATGCTGCTTGGAGAAGTACCCGCCACACACTGCTTGCAAATCACAGGGTAATTATCCGCTTTAGGTCCTTAATCACTGGAGCAAAACCCTTCAAAAGTAAACACAAATAGTGACTGTGAACCTGGGTGACAAAGGGAAATGAGATGAGGGACAGACATCCTCTAGGCGTGCGGTGAGCAGGGCTGCAGGGGACCCCTCCCTGTAGTCTGTATGGAGGCAGAACAGAGGCCAATGCCAGGGTCCCTGCGTTCAGACACAGCTTTAAATAATGTTGTGACCTTGGGCCTTTGCTTATCCTCAAAGTGCTTTGCCCTTACCCCACAGAACCATATAAAAGCCAAAAAACTCCCATCTCAAGGATTTATTCAGGATTTGTTATCTGTCAGTCTGTGTGGTAAGAACTTTGCATTAACTCATTTAATACATTTCTTTTACTTGGGAGACAGTTAATTATCATTCTTCTTATTTTACAGATGAGGAAACTGAAGCACAAGGAGGTTAAGGAACTTTTTCATAATTACGAGCTGGGGAATTGAGCCCAGATAGTCTGCCGTAGACAGATCCTGTGTATCTGATGACTGTGCAATTCTAACTAATAGTTAATTATATAGACCAGTGTTTTTCAACTTTTCTTTCTCACTGTACACTTGAATTATGTTGACCAAAACAAAGAAAACTAAAGAGGAAAGAAAGAAAGAAAGAAAGAAAGAAAGAAAGAAAGAAAGAAAGAAAGAAAGAAAGAAAGAAATCTACTTAACATGCTTTGAACTTCCAAAAATAATTTAATTAATCGTCTTTGAAAATTTTCTTGGCACACCTAAGACCCTCTCATGACACATCCATTGAAAATTACTGATATAGGCTTAATAAACTGGAATGATCTGAGAAAATATTTCTTCCACTGCTCTGCTTGCAAATAAGAAAACTCCATGGAGGTCATTTGATGGGATCTCGCCTAATATGCACAATTCAAGGGTATATTTCAAAATAACAAAGAATAAATTTTAAATGTCTTATCACAAAAACTAAGCAAGTGAGGTGATGGTTATGTTCATCAGTTTGATTTAAGCATTCCACATTGTATATCAAATTATCACATTGTACCCCATAAATGGATACAGTTATAATTTCAGTTAAAAGTTAAAAACAAAAAAAGAAACCCTTGGAGTAAAGTGACATGTGCAAGGACTCAGGCTTTTTGTAGGGAGCTAGAATCCCGCTCCCTGCTCCCCTGCTCCCCTGCTCCCCTGGCCCCATGTTGCTTTTCTCTTTTCTTTTCTTATTCATGATAAGGTGAAATTCAGGTGTGAATTTTAATATATTAAGCAATAATGCATCTTGCTTTGATACAGACCAAATAAACACAATTAAGACAAAACCTTAACACAAAGGTGATGGTCTTCATTTTTATTTTAAGAAACCATGTTAGCCCTGTCCCATCCAGCTAAATAGAATTTGGAGATGGAGAAATGATGGCCTGTTAGGTAGAGGAGGGTGATGCATGATTACCCGGCAGGGACCCGATGTTCAAGGGCTTCTTTATTATCAAACTGTTGCTCTTGCTTTACAGGAAAGCCCTGTCTCCTACATGAGTCACGTGGCATTCTGCAGATGGCACTCAGAGATAAAAGTGCACGTTTCACACAGCAGCAGATCTGGGGAATGGGGACTGTGTTCACTTTGTGCAAATGTTTCAAACAACATGCTTAGTTGATTTTAACATAGTGAACTGAATTGCTTCTTATAAACATTCACCATGGTGATTTACATTTGTGAAGCACATTCTGTTGAAGTCTTGTTAAAATTTCGAGCTATGGTAGGCTCCCCTAAAGATGCCCACACCCCAATCTCTGGAATCTGTACCTGAGAAATGAACATAAAACCACAAGGAAATGAATCCTGCCATTAACTTGAATGAATAAGGAATTAGAATCTCCCCTTGTGCTTCCAGAAGGAACACGGCCCTCCCAACACTTTGCTTACAGCTTAAGGAGACCAAATACCAGACTTCTGTCTTATAGAATTAAAAGATGAAATTTGTGTTGTCCTAAGCCATTAAATTTGTGATTATTTATTACAGTAGAATAGAAAACGTATACAAACCCTTATGTAAAAAACTTCATTCCCACATTTGCAGTGATTTTGAGAACTATAAGAGAACTTAAACAAACCAGTACATCATACTAACTAAATCCTTGTTTCCCACAGCATAATTGCTCTGATGCATTTTACAGATAAGTATCCTTGCATGATTTATTGCAGATAGAATCATACATTGAGTTTAATGTCAGTATTTATTTATCTTTGAATAGAAATTGATCAAAATGATTTCTTTAAATAAACAAAATTTCAACTTACACATAATTTTCATATATGTACTCTATTGGTTATTTAGAGGTAGGGAGAAAAGGAATTCATTATTCTCCTCTTCCTTCCGTGATAAGAGTTTATTTCATTTTACCTAGAGGGATAGCCTTCATTGATTGTTTTTAGCTATTCAAGGTCCATTGAGCAGATATGTGATTCATCCAACCCAATCCACGTGACTGAGAAAGGATGTGGGTTAGTTTTCCAAAGGAAATTCATGATTTTTGTCCCCAAAAAGAGGATAAATAGATGCAAGGCTGAAAACAACAGATGTTCAGGAAAGTATATCCAGTGCTGTTCAAAATATACCCATGCACCTATTTTTTTCATACAGAAAACACTCCAAGGGGAAAAGCTCAATCCTGGATCCCTTCTTAAGCTGTGATATAACTGACTTGGTCATTTCAAGATGTAGTACCTGTGTGTCTTTCAATATGTGCCTAAATTACAAATGTACCCACCCCTAGTTCAACCAATGCACTGTAGTGTGCATGTGATGTAAAACTCCTCTTCAGAGAAGAAAATATTGGTGAATAATACACAGTGGTCATATATCTGTGGCAGTCATCATATCCTGCGGGAAAGTAAGAATTTTGATCTCTGGCAGAGGAGGGGATTTCTTGGTCAGTCCTTCTGGTAGCCCCAGGCATTCTTTTCCGCTTTCCTTCTGTGCCATATTTAAGAGGGTCGCTGGCTGAAATTCTCTTTCTGTGTGTGGGTTGGACCTCCTTAGCCCACTAAATGACATCATGTGAGCTCAAGGACTTGGATTCCCTTGGGGGTTAAAGGATCAAACAACAGACCAGCTTACGATTTGTTTGGTTTCATTTTTTTCAATACAATTAAATGCTTAGTAGGTTACTTATCTATTTCCTTCTTTCCAATCAGAGAGATTAGCGAGCTATAGTCTTTGAATCCAGACTCTAATACGAGAATTGAGGTTGGTTTGTAATAAGTCACCACTGACAGTTTTCTATCCAGTACTCTCACCCTCACGTCAACCTTTCTTTCTTTCTTTCTTTTTTTTTTTTTTAAGACAGAGTCTCACTATGTCACCCTCACCGTGGCGTCACAGCTCACAGCAACCTCCAACTCCTAGGCTTAAATGATCCTCTTGCCTTAGCCTCCCAAGTAGCTGGGACTACAAGCGTCTGTCCCAAAGCCCGGCTACTTTTTTGGTGTTTTTGTCCTTGTTGTTTAGGAGGCCCGGCTGGGTTTGAACCCACCACCTCTGGTGCATGTGGCCGATGCCCTAACTACTGAGCTGCGGGCACCAAGCCAGCAGCTTTCATTTTGGACTGTGCTTTTCAACAATTCAAAACAATTTTCAAAACAATTCAAAACAATTCAACAATTAAAGGTTTGGAGACAGGAAGACCCCTGATCTGCTCGTTGTCAAAGAGTGACTCCTGGCTTTATCATCACGTGGAGGTTCAATATGTTTTATGTTCCAGCTTCTCTCAACACGAACTTGGGAGACCGCGAGCGCATTCCTGTGGGCTTACCCCTTGTTCCTGCTTGATCAAGTTGGCCCTTACTGTTGGCCACCCACCATATGGGGTATATATGAAGATGAATGCAAAAAAATTCTACAGAGAGCTTAAAGGTTCCTGATTTGAAGTATTCATATGCATTTTGAAAAACTCATTGAATATGTTATTATTAGAATCAGACTTTAAGAAGAGAAAGTGGATATTCGTATTCTGTTAGGAATAAGGTCACAAAAATCTTCTTTCTTTTCATTTGTGTATAGCATATAAATGCATTTATTATTTTAAAATGCTAATGTCAGAATTCCTGCCTTTTACCTGATTGCTCTGGAGACTTTCACATTTAATGTAGCTATTCACATATTTGGGATTATTGCTACCATTTTACTTTGTCCTTTCTATTCACTAGGATTCTCTTCAACTTTTTCTTCCCTCCTTTTGTATCTTCTTGGATCAATTAAGTAGTCTTTATTCAATATTTGTAGTTTTATGAGGTATATTCACACACATATTTACATATATATATCTATAACGTCTGTGTATAAAATTTCAAATTTTAGTGTTATCCTTTTTTTCTTTTTTTTTCGAGACAGAGTCTCACTATGTTGCCCTTGGTAGAGTGCTGTGGCTTCACAGCTCACAGCAACCTCAAACTCTTAGGCTTAAGCAATTCTCTTGCCTCAGCCTCCCAAGTAGCTGGAACTATAGGCGCCTGCCACAGTGCCTGGCTATTTTTTTGTTATAGTTATTGTTGTTTTTTAGCAGCCCCAACTGGGTTTGAACACACCAACCCTGGTGTATGTGGCCGGCACCTTAACCACTGAGCTACGGGTGCTGAGCCATGTGGTGTTATTCTTAAATATGAAATATCCTCTTTACTATATAATGAATATTTTTATTTGCCATTTATCAGTGCAATAACCTTAAAATACTTTGTCATTTACCTTATATTTGATTTTGTGCAGTAATTTTACTTCTTCATAATTTTTATGTACTCAAAGTTATAAATTGTTATGATTTACAATACATCAAATTATTGCTCAGTAAATGTTCCATCATCGCTACGTCCATGGGTGAAGAAGTGTGCTTCCCTGTCTCTTGAGTACAGACTGGACCACGTGGATTTGCCTTGGCTGACAACATATTCATAAATGTGATGGGAGCAGAGATCTCACCTATTTGTACAGTGGGGTTTGCCCACATGGGCTTCTATCTTTTATTTTCTCTTTCATCTACAATAAAATTCATGCTTTTGTGCAATCTAGTGGTTTTTAGCATAGTCACAAACGTGTACAATTATTACCACTATTTAATTCCAGAGTATTTTTATCATCCCCTGAAGAAATTCCATACTCACAGTCACGCCTCAGTACCTGCTTCCACTGTCACCTGGAAAGTAGTAATTCATTTCCTATCTTTATGGATTTCCCTATTGTGGGCATTTCATGTAAATGATACAATACATGACCTTTTCTTTCTCACTTTTACCTAGTATGATATTTTCAGGTTTCATCCAAATTGTGGTATGAACTATTACTTCCTTCTTTTTTATGGATTAATAATATCCCATTGTATAAATATGTCATATTTTATTTATCTATCCATTTATTAATTGATGGACATTTGGATTGTTTCCACTTTTTGGCTAGACTTCAAGAAGAATGCTGCTCTGAACATCTGAGTACATTCTCGGGGGGCTATACACCTAGAAATAGAATTGCTGCATAATAGGCTGTTTTCCAAAGTGGCTGCCCAATTTTATATTCCCATTAGCAGTATATAGGAGTTCAAATTTCTCCTCATCCTCATGAACACTTGTTATTTTCCATTTTTATGGTAACTATCACGGAGGGCATGAACTAGTATTTCACTGTGGTTTTGATATGCATTTCCCCAATGAGCAATATTGCATTTTAATACGAATTTTAGGATCAGCTAGTCCATTTCAGCAGCAAAATGAGCTATTATTTTGGTAGAAAATGTATTAGATCTGTAGATTAGGTGAGGCATCAGTAGCACAGTGGTTACAATGCCAGCCACATGCACTGAGGCTGACAGGTTTGAATCTGGACTGGGACAGCTAAACAATGACAACTGCAACCAAAAAAGTAAAAAAGATAGCCTGGCATTGTGACAGGTGCCTGTAGTCCCAGTTACATGGGTGGCTGGGGCAAGAGAATCACTTGAGCCCAGGATTTAGAGGTTGCTGTGAGCTATGATGCCATATCATTCTACCAAAGGCGAAAGAGTGAGACTGTCTCAAAAAAAAAAGATCCACAGTTTAATTTTCAGAGCATTGCCATCTTAGTAATATAAAGCATTCCAATCCATAAAAACATATGTGTTTT
>CAUYON010204058.1:0-10327 GCA_963573935.1 Arctocebus calabarensis | reverse complement strand
CTGGAGACAAGAGGAGGTACCTGATCCTGATTTGCCTTGTAAATCATGTTGAAGAATTAGAACTTAAATCTGGTATCATAGCTCACAGCAACTCAAATTCTTGGGCTCAAGCAGTCCTCTTTTTTTTTTTTTTTTTTTTTTTTATACAGAGCCTCAAGCTGTCACCCTGGATAGAGTGCCATGGCATCACAGCTCACAGCAACCTCCAATTCCTGGGCTCAAGCGAGTCTCCTGCCTCTGCCTCCCAAGTAGCTGGGACTACAGGCGTCCGCCACAACGCCCGGCCATTTTTTGATTGTAGCCACCATTGTTGTTTGGCAGGCCTGGGCTGGATTCGAACCCGCCAGCTCAGGTGTACGTGGCTGGCGCCTTAGCCCGTTGAGCCGCAGGCGCAGAGCCTGTTTTTCTATTTTTAATAGAGGCATGGTCTTACTCTTGTTCTGGCTGGTCTCAAACTCCTGAGCCAGGCAATCCACCTGCCCCAGCCCCCCAGCGTACTAGGATTATAGGCATGAGCTACTGTGCTATAAGGTAAATTTTATTAAAAAAATTTGAAATAATTGTAGATTCAAATGTAGCTGTAAGAAATAATACAGAGAGATATACCTTTGTATTCTTTTTTCCCCCTTGATATACCTTTGTACTCTTTTGTTTTGTTTTATGACATAGTCTCACTATGTTGCCCTCCGTAGACTGCCACTGTGTCACAGCTCATAGCAACCTCAAACTCTTGGGCTTAAGCAATTCTCTTGCCTCAGCCTCCTGAATAGCTGGGACTACAGGCACCCACCACAACCCTCAGCTATTTTTTTGGTTGTAGTTGTTGTTTGGCAGGCCGGGGCTGGGTTTGAACCTGCCAGCTCCAGTGTATGTGGCTGTCGCCCTAGCTACTGAAATACAGGCGCCAAGCCAGCATCTAGTTTTTCTATTTTTAGTAAAGATACAGTTTTGCTCTTCCTCAGGCTGTTTTTGAACCCCTGAGCTCACGCAGTCCACATGCCTTGGCCTCCCAAAGAGCTAGGATTACAGGAGTGAACCACTGCTCTTGGCCTCAGATTATTATTATTATTATTTTTTTTG
The DNA here is from genome assembly GCA_963573935.1 of Arctocebus calabarensis. Taxonomy (NCBI): domain Eukaryota; kingdom Metazoa; phylum Chordata; class Mammalia; order Primates; family Lorisidae; genus Arctocebus; species Arctocebus calabarensis. Next base: position 9,247 of record CAUYON010204058.1, on the reverse strand, counting down.
CCAGTGTGTCACCATGTCAACATGTTGTTTATTTATTTATTTATTTATTTTTAGTTATTTTCTTTTTTTTTTTTTGTAAGACAGAATTTATTCACAGAAAAGAACAGATTATTTTTTAATGCTGAGCTAGTCCTTTGCTGGTGTCTGATTTGCAGATGTTTTCTCCTAATCTGTAGCTTGTCTTTTCATCCTCTTCATAAGGGTCTTTGCATAGGACAAAAGTTAATTTGGTTGAGTTGAATTTAAGTTTCTTCTTTTATGGATCATACTTTTTTGTTACACATAACAAGTTTAAGAATTCTTTGCCTTAGGGATCTCAAAGATTTTCTTCTACTATTTTTAAAAAATGATATGTAGTTTTACATTTACAAGTAAGTCTGTGATTTAAATTAATTTTTATATAAGTTCTGAGACTTAGGTAGAGGCTCTTTTCTTTTTCTTTTTTTTTTTTTTGAGACAGAGCCTCAAGCTGTCACCCTGGATAGAGTGCTATGACATCACAGCTCACAGCATCCTGGGCTCTCCTGCCTCTGCCTCCCAAGTAGCTGGGACTACAGGTGCCTGCCACAACGCCCGGCCATTTTTTTTTTTGCAGCTGTCATTGTTGTTTGGCGGGCCCAGGCTGGATTTGAACCCCCCAGCTCAGGTATATGTGGCTGGCGCCTTAGCCCGTTGAGCCACAGGCGCCGAGCTGAGGCTCTTTTCTTTTTTTGCTTGTTCTTAATTTACAGATGTCTACTTGTTCCAGCACCTTTTGTGGATAGGTTATCCTTTCTCCATTAAGTTACCTTTGTAACTTTGTAAAAAATAAATTATTCATATTTGTATAGGTCTATTTCTGTGTTATTTATTCTGTTCTTTTGCTTTGGATGTCTGTCCATCTACAAATAACACACAGTTTTGGTTACTGTAGCTATTATGTTTTGAAATGGAGAAAACTAATCCTTCTCATCCTTTTATTGTTCTTTTCCATAATGATTTTACCTATTCAACTTCCTTTGGCTTTCCATATAAATTTTAGAATAATTTTGTTGATAGCTACAAACGAAGGTTGCTAGGATTTTGATAGGAATTACATATATAGCAATCTTTTTTTTTTTTTTTTAGACAGAGCCTCAAACTGTCACCCTGGGTAGAGTACTATGGTATCACAGCTCACAGCAACCTCTAACTCCTAGGCTCAAGTGATTCTCCTGCCTCCACCTCCCAAGCAGCTGGGACTACAGGCGCCTGCCACAATGCCCCAGCTATTTTTTGGTTGCAGCCATCACTGTTTGGCCGTCCTGGGCTGGATTTGAACCTGCCAGCTCCAGGTGTATGTGGCTGGTGCCTTAGCCTCTTGAGCCATAGGCTCCTAGCCATATAGCAATCTTTTTTTTTTTTTCCTTCTCATTTCCTTTCCCCTACTACCACACTTTTGTGTTCATCTGGAATTTCGGTTTCAGACTGATAAGTATTGATATTTAATGCTTAAAAAATTGTTGTTGGATCATTTTATATATATATATATTTTTTTTTTTTTTTTTGAGACAGAGCCTCAAGCTGTCGCCCTGGGTAGAGTGCCGTGGCATCACAGCTCACAGCAACCTCCAATTCTTGGGTTGAAGTGAGTCTCCTGCCTCCACCTCCCAAGTAGCTGGGATTACAGGCGCCCGCCACAACGCCTGGCCATTTTTTAGTTGCAACCATCATTGTTGTTTGGCGGGCTGGGGCTGGATTTGAACCCGCCAGCTCAGATGTATGTGGCTGGCGCCTTAGCCCGTTGAACCACAGGCGCGGAGCCCGGATCATTAGATTTTAATCAAGTACATTTTTAGAATATTGCCAATCTATATTGACTATGAGACTAGCTGTTTCGTCAAGCTTCCCACCATCAGCCACACCATTTGGCTATCCTATGATCATATTCTAGCAGCAACATATTTTTAGAGAATCATTTCAGATGTCAGTAGAGTCAGTAGAGCTTGGCAATTGAAAGAATACAAGCATTAGTTTTTATCTTTACTGCCTATTAGAATCATTTTGGAAGCTTTTAAATAATACCAGTGCCTAGACCCAAGTCTGGAATTTCTTTCTTTCTTTCTTTCTTTCTTTCTTTTTTTTTTTTTTTACAATTTCTAGAAATTTTTAGAAATCATCTGATATTTTATTTTTATTATTTATTTATTTATTTTTGAAGCAGTGTCTCACTTTATTGCCCCCGGTAGAGTGCTCTCGCGTCATAGCTCACAGCAACCTCTAACTCTTGGGCTCAAGCAATTCTCTTGCCTCAGCCTTTCAAGTAGCTGGGACTGCAGATGTCCACCACAATGCCCAGCTATCTTTTTTAGAAACAAGGTCTCGCTCTGGCTCAGGCTGGTCTCGAACCTGTGAGCCTCGGCCTCCCAGGTGTGAGCCATTGTGCCTGGCCTCATCTGATATTTTAAAACTGTACATCAGGATTCTGGTAGGCAGCCAGTGTTGAGGACCACTAGTTCAAGTTGCAGAGAAGAGAAAATAATCGAAACTAAGTACCAGGCTGGCACTTAGGCTACCAGTAGATGGAGGTGGTGTGCTTTGAACAGTGTCTGTTCCATGGTAGGTATTCAAGTAATTTTTGAATTAAATGCAAATTGATGACCTTAAACTCAAACTGACATCAAATTTTCATTTAATTTTTTATTGTTTTAAATCTGGATGAATTGACCCCAGTTCAAGATATTAATAAAAACTCAACCAAAATAACTTTTATCACAGGGAAGTTATATCAGAATGATATCTCTTGATATAATTTGAGGAAAAGAATGATACAAATCACCTAAGTTGGGCGGCACATGTGGCTCAAAGGAGTAGGGTGCTGGCCCCATATACCAGAGATGGTGGCTTCAAACCCAAAAACTGCAAAAAAAAAAAAAAAAAATCACCTGAGTTGTACCATGATGTTATGAAGCAGGATGCCAGTGGACATAATTTGACTTAGTTATAGTATATTGTACAGATTAATAGTATTTCTATTGATTGGCATAACTATAGGTTTTGCGTCCTAATATTTGGTACTTAGGTAGGTCTTCAGTCTATCAGAAAGTTGTAATATTTTCCATACTTTTTTTGTTAATGGAGAAATGAAAGGTAGCTTTTCTTTCAGCTCAAATCCCCCTGCCTTTACCCATATTTTACATGTACACTTTTTGCCATTTGCCATTTCTTTGTTCCCATTGCTGCTATTGATTTTAGTCTGAACTCTTGTTTCCAAATGCTAAGAACTTAAGCTATCTTGAATAGTAGTTGGGATGTTTGAGTATGTACAGATGGGAACGATGCTGAGAACACTCAGAATTATAGGAAGGTCTATAGGAACCAGGACCTCTGGGACTATAGAACAGGGATATAACCCCATTAGAACCCATCTTATCTCTGTTTGGCTTTATTCTTTTTTACCAAAAGGTCCAAGAAAATGGCTGTCTGTAACTCCAGCCTCACATCTTCTGGTACCATAGCCCAAAAGATAAGACCTTTTCCCTTCCTGCTCTAAATGGGGAAGTTGATTCGGATCATTCAGTGTGCTCAGAAAAAGGAGGATACTATGATTTGTCTGATTTGGAACTTATTTCGGCCCCCATGGCCAGGAGAGAATAGGAATATACTAAGGAATAGGTAAGGGAAAGCCTGCCCTGGGACTAAATAATTAACTTTCCCTGCCCTCTACAAAGCTCCATTGCTGCAGCCTTCTGACAATTTCCCACTTTAATTCATCCACTTAATGTTCTCATGTTCTGCTTTCTAAACCATAGCTTGTGTTACGATTACCCATCTAACCTTTAGTGGCTCCCCATTGCCTTTATATATTAATTTCTAAGCTTCTGGGTTTGGGTGCACTCTAATCTGACTCCAAGCTGCTTTCTCAATCGTATCTTTGTTGAACTATTCAATATTAAACTTAACTAGTTGGCCCTCTAGGTTCTGATAATCCTTATATATTCCTCCACCGAATCAGCCAAACCTTAAGTGAAAAGTTTGTGGTGATGCTCTTCATATTGTTTGATATGTCTTCAGAGTCTCTGAAGGCCAATGACTGAAGCATTGTAGCTGTTCCTTAGGTACTGGCATCTCGGTATCATTCTTGGCAGAAGGTAGCAGTTTAGATTTTTATCACTAGTATAGTGAAACAGAGTCTGCTTCTATATGTAGTCACCTATGACAACTAATCAGAGGGAAATATGGCTTCACAGTTAAGTGGCTTGCTCTGCAGTTGTCTCACTGAGCTTTCAGGAAATATCAGTTAGTGGCTTCTCTACACTTAGTCTCTTTTTCTATCAATTCAGAGTAAAGAGAACTGTAATACTTCTGACCACCTCATTGCCTTTGAAAATAGATTATGATGTTCAAGTGAAGTAAGACAGGCATATCTTGGAAATAGACCTGAGATGAAGGAAAGGAACCTGGGGGGAGCTGGCAGGTGGAGCAGTCAGAATATATACTACGTTTTTTTTTTTTTTATTTTGAGCAGAGCCTCAAGCTGTCACCCCGGATAGAGTGCTGTGGCATCACAGCTCACAGCAACCTCCAATTCCTGGGCTCAAGCAAGTCTCTTGCCTCCACCTCCCAAGTAGCTGGGACTACAGGTGCCTGCCACAATACCCGGCCATTTTTTGGTTGCAGCCATCATTGTTGTTTGGCGGCCTGGGCTGTATTCGAACCCATCAGCTTAGGTGTACGTGGCTAGCACCTTAGCCCGTTGAGCCATAGGCACCGAGCCAACTACGTTTATTCATTAAGTGTGCTGTCTTCTATGGGTGTAGTTCATGGTTTCTCCAAACAGTTACAGTAGTAACATCAAAGATCACTGATTACAGAACACAGTGACCATGATAGATATAATAATAATGACAAAGTTTGAAATATTGTGTGAGTTCTCAAATTGTCATAGAAAGAAACAAAGTGCACACTATTAGAAAAATGGCACTGATAAACTTGCTTGATGGGGATTGCCACAATACTTCAATTTGTACAAAAATGCAGTATCTGCCAAGTGCAATAAATTGAGATATATCTGTGAAAATGCTCTGAAAGGTTAAAGGATACTGTATAAATTTAAAGCATTTTACTGTGCTTGAGCTGATACATATAATAATAGTTACTGTATTTTCTTGGATGCTAGAATGGAAAACCCAGATTCAGTGGCAATGAAGATTTAAAAATCTATGGAAAAGTATAAAATAGTATATAATTTCAGAGTATTATTATGAAAGGGCTATTCGGCTAAAGAGGGACTTCAAAAATAAAATAATACATTCATTTAACACAGTTTATTTAGTGCATCTATGGACACTGTTTTGTACCATTGTTGCATAATAAACCAAGCTTGGCTGTAAGGCACTATGAAATTATCTAAGATTTCATCAGAGAACTGATTAATTATATTTTTCTGTTTATTTACTTTTATGATGATTTCAATTTTAGGAACAGGGCCTTGCTCTGCTGCCCAGGCTGTGCTCAAACTCCTGAGCCCAAGCAATCCTCTCGTCTTAGACTCCCAAGCAGCTGGAACTACAGTCACATGTCACCACACTCGGTTTATTATTTTACAGAAATTTAACTTAATTTTCCCTATATGGAACTGGTTATTTGAAAGTTAGAGTCTAGTTACTGATATAGATTTAGAGTGATGTGGAATTTTTAATAGTAGCTTTTCTGACATTTGATGTTTACAAAGGTTATACATTTTTATTTTTCCCCTAGTTTTTGGCTGGGTCTGGGTTTGAACCCGCTACCTCTAGTATATGGGACTGGCGCTCTACTCCTTTGAGCCACAAATGCACCCCCTCCCTTTTTTTTTTTTTTTTTTTAAATTTTTTTGTAGAGTTGAGGTCTCTTAGGTTGCCTACACTAGTTTCCTGACCTTCAGTGATTCTCCTACCTCAGCTTCCCAAAGTGGTAGGATCACAGGCTTGAGCCACTGCATTTGGCCTGGTACCTTTTTTGAAAACTTATTTCAGTGAATTAAGAAGCACTCAAAATAATGATTAGTAGTTAAGAAGCTATCTTTTTGAGTTATCTACTAAATTAAATTCATTATTCTTTTTATCATCTTTATAGTCTATTGCATCTGCAGACATGGATTTCAACCAGCTGGAGGCATTCTTGATTGCTCAAACCAAAAAGCAAGGTGGGATCACATCTGACCAAGCTGCTGTCATTTCCAAATTCTGGAAGAGCCACAAGACAAAAATCCGAGAAAGCCTCATGAACCAGAGCCGCTGGGACAGTGGGCTTCGAGGCCTGAGCTGGAGAATTGATGGCAAGTCTCAGTCAAGGCACTCAGCTCAAATACACACCCCTGTTGCCATAATAGAGCTGGAATTAGGAAAAATTGGACAGGTAAGTTTAATTTCAATCAATTTCCATTTGTAAACTATATTTTTGTTTACATATTAGCCCATATATTCAGATTGATTTTTATATAAAAATTTTCTTTGCAGAGATAATAATAAGAGAAAACACTATTTCTTAGAATCCCTGTTCAGAGATAGAATCATCTGAAAATTTATTACTCCCAGTTGTGTACAGAGTCTGGAAACCAGCCTCAGTGTTCGGAATGAATGGGTCAGTAGGGTGGTTTCACAGAAGTTGGTCATTAGAGCATTTTGGTTATATCTCAAAATCCTTGGAAATCGGTTAGACTCTCCAAGACAAAAAGAAAAGATACTAAATAAAAACCGACAGTAGAGATTAAACAAAGCAGAACAAAACTATCTCACTCAGTCATCTTTATAGTCATTCAAATACAGGAGGCAATTTATCTTAATTACATTAGTGCATTTTTATTAAAGACTAGTGTCCATGAGCTTACAAACAATGCTCAAATTTGATCTTGATATTTTACACAACAGTGCTGCTTTTCCTTACAGTTTCTACACTTATTTTAGCAATTTGTCATCTTCATGATTTTTCTTGAAGTCATTGAGTTTGTGCCCCAAATGACTGCCAAATCAGATTTTTAGTGACCTGCCTATATCTCTTGGAAAAAAATCCCTGATAATTAGGAAGAGAAAACTCAGATCACTAAACTAGTTAATCATATTTGTTTTCAGATAAATAATCATAAATAAGGTTCTACATATTATATCCTATAATAGAAATTTATTTCTTTTTAATGATGAGAGTATTTTTTAGTTGGCAAGTTTCCTCACATATTTCCTTTTTTAGTTTCTTTAGGGTTTTCAGTATTTGAAGTTCTATATAGGCTTCACTTTTAATTTAAAAGATAGTTCATTAAAAAAACCTTTAAGTGCAGTGCCCGTAGCTCAGTAAGTAGGGCATCAACCACATACACCGAGGCTGGCGGGTTCGAACCTGGCCTGGGCCAGCTAAAACAGTAGTGGCAACAGCAACAAAAAAAATAGCCGGGCACTGAGGCAAGAGAATCACTTAAGCCCAAGAGTTTGAGGTTGATGTGAACGCCACAGCACTCTACCCAGGGTGACAGCTTGAGACTCAAACCAAAAAGCAAGGTGGGATCACATCTGACCAAGCTGCTGTCATTTCCAAATTCTGGAAGAGCCACAAGACAAAAATCCAAGAAAGCCTCATGAACCAGAGCCGCTGGGACAGTGGGCTCTCCAAAAAAAAAAAAAAAGAAAAAAACAAAAGGAAAAACCTTTAAAAAAGTAAATTTGGAGTACCTTTTATTCAGTTAGTGTAAAATAGTGCTCCTTGCACTTATTGATTGATTTGTCTGATCCTAAAGTTTATTTTCTTAACAGTTATGTTATTTGGCACATACACCAGTATATGCCAAAAATTTGATGGATTATAAAGGTGCAAAAAGTATACTTAGATATCTAAGTTTCACTGGTTGTTGCTATAGGCTATTAAGTTTCTTTTTCTGACAATAATGATTATTTAATTTTGTCTTTAATTATTTAACATTTGGGCAGAAATGTATCTATTTTAAGACTGTATCTATTTTAAGACTTATAGAAAGTTATGATAGTATTCCTTTAATCTGACTTTTTCCTATTATTTCTTAAACTGGGTTTTATAATGTGAACTTTGATTTTCCTTGTGTTATAATTAATATATTTAGGGAACAGAGGGCTGTTCTTAACCTTGTTTAGAGGAAAGGTTGACAAGATTTTGTTTAAAGGTCAGATGTTTTAGGCTTGCTAGGCATACAGTTTTTGTCACAAGTACCCAACTTTGTTGTAGCTCAAAAGTAGCTGGAAATAATATGTAAACAAATAGGCATAGCTGTGTGCTTAGAAGATTTACCTATCTCCATAGAATCAATAGGTCTTAGAAGACACAGTGTCCTTAAGCAACCTTTTAATTTGCATAGGCAAATTATGAGCTGGTATGTCCCTATTTTCTAGAGAAGCTAGTGGAGACAGATAAGTGATTTGCTTTAGATATAACTAATAAATGGTGAAGTGAGAACTAAACTGAGGGATTAGTAGACTTATTTTTTTTTTTCCAAAAACCATTGGCACCAATATTGAAGAACTTTTGTTAGCTTCTCACAATATTCTGTGTCAAGGAAATGTGATAGTTATGCAATATGATAATCAGAAGCATTGATAGGAATACTATTCAGCAATAGAAAAGAAATAATTTTTGGAATAAAATATGTGGATCTCGGCTCGGCGCCTGTGGCTCAATGGGCTAAGGCGCCAGCCACGTACACCTGAGCTGGCAGGTTCAAATCCAGCCCTGGCCCACCAAACAATAATGACGGCTGCAACCCCAAAATAGCTGGGCGTTATGGTAGGCGCCTGTAGTCCCAGCTACTTGGGAGGCAGAGGCAGGAGACTCACTTGAGCCTAGGAATTGGAGGTTGCTGTGAACTGTGATGCCACAGCACTCTATCCAGGGTGACAGCTTGAGGCTGTGTCTCAAAAAAAAAAAAAAATGTGGATCTCAAAATCATTTAGTGAGTTAAAAAATTCAGACAAAAATAGCACATAATAATATGATTTTTATTTATATAAAATTCTAGAAAATGCAAAATAATAAGCAGATCAGTGTCTGCCTGGGTAAGAAAGGTGAGAAGGAGGGAGGAGTTAGATTACAGAGAGGCGCATGGAAACACTTTAGGGTGATAAAGATGTTTTGCTCATTGGGCGGCTCTTGTGGCTCAGCGAGCAGGGCGCCGGCCCCATATACCGAAGGTGGCGGGTTCAAGCCCGGCCTCGGCCAAACTGCAAAACAAAAAAATAGCCGGGCGCTGTGGCAGGCGCCTGTAGTCCCAGCTACTCGGGAGGCTGAGGCA
>CAUYON010204055.1:10000-18231 GCA_963573935.1 Arctocebus calabarensis | reverse complement strand
TTTTCATATGTTTGTTAGCCATTCATCTATTTTAGAGAGCAGAGAGGGAACAAGGGAGGGGATGGTCATGGTATGTGACACACCTTTTGGGGGCGGGACACAATTATAAGCAGGACTTTACCTAACAAATTCAATCAATGTAACCTGGTTCTTTGTACCCTCAATGATTCCCCAACAATTAAAAAAAAAGAATAAAATGCCTGGAACCATAGGTAAAGAGAATGAGAGCTGATGAATCCTATGTCCTATATGCCTCTGCTATACAAGGTTTGTCTCATCTCTATCCGCAGAGAAGCAAGAAGGCATTGTGTCAAACACCCACCTGTCCCTCAGCAGAGTATCCCCATCTCAACTGATGAGGTCACACAGCACATGGGGGAGACAGTGTGTGTCTGACAACATAGGATCAAATTCTTGGGCTGTGACCTCCTGCAGAACGCTATGGAGGTGGTAGTAGACAGAGTGAGTTGGAGTCTTACAGGTAACTGTGGGGAAGGACATTCCAAAGAGGTGGGGATATGATTTTTCATTCATTCAAAAAGTATTTTATTACACCAGGCTCCATTCTGGGCAGTGGAGATATTTGAATATACAAAACAGACAATAATCCTTGCTTTCCTGAAATTTCCTTTCTAGTAGGATGGGAAAGACAATAGTTACTTACAATTACTATAATAAACACGTTGTACAACATGTCAGAAGGAGATAAGTGCTATGTAGAAAAACAAAACAGGGAAGGAAAACAGGGAGTGTTGGGCAAAAGTTGCAATTTTGAATAGGGTGGTCTGGGAAGGCAATATTTGAGCTAAGACATAAAAGAGGTAGAAGAGTTAGGCAGGCAGGTGTACTGGAGAAGGACCTTCCAGGTAGAAGGGAGTGACAGTGCAAAGGCCCTGAGGCCTGGCACATTCAAACAACAGCCAGGGGGACACAGTGGGAGAAGGGGCAGAGAAGAGACAGGCACCAGGCTGCACAGGGCCTTGTGGGTGATTGCAAGGACTGGAACATGATCAGGATCTTTCTAACTATATTGCTGAGAACAGATGGAAATGGGCCAGTGTTGGAAGCAGAGATAGTCTGGATTGTGTAACCTCAAGCGATTACTTAACTCCTCTGGATCTCAGGTTTTTAGATGTAACCTAGGTATTGGTAATAGCATCAATTTCTTGGGATTTTTACAAGTCAAAGCAGTGAATTCACTTAAAATGTTTCTAATGGGACCATTCCAGAGGAATCCTTCAGAGCAGAATGCTGTTGGAGGTGGGTACAAAGAGCACATTATAGGTGAGCTCACTATTCACCTAAGCAGTGGCTCGCAGCCTGTGCTACATGAGTGTTAGCCACTACTATTTTTGAAAAGGGAGAGACAGCTGGGACCTCCCACCAGGCTGGCATGGGGAAGGAGGATGCAGGGTGGCCTGTTGGCAGGGAGGGGGCTTTTGCAGTTGTCCAGGAGAGAGAGGAAGGTGGCCTGGACTGAGAGTTAGGGTGAGAAGCAGGGGTGGGGAGAACTGGGAGGATTTGAGAGAAATGTGTGAGGTGAATTTGGTGATGGTCAGATGGGGGAAGTCCAGGGAGAGGGTGGAGAAACAAGGCCTTCCTGGTGCTGACTGGCTCCTGTGGCCGACTCATCACTCTCCCCTCAGAAACCTCTTGTTCCCCGTTTTTCTCAGGGAGGTCAGTCCTTCCCCCTGCTCAGAAGCCCCCACAGGATCAAATCCACATTCAGCTTGGAAGTCAAGACCCTCCCCACACTGGCTCTGGCCAGCTGCATCTTTCACTGCCCCTTCAAGCCCCTCTGTGGCAGCTCGAGAGGCTCTGTGGGCCTACCCCCTCCATTCCAGCCTCCCTCCTCCCCGACTGCCACCCTCCAGGGTCAGCTCCCCAGGGCCCACATCTCTTGCCAGCAACGTGGGGCTGCCTCCTGGGGCCACAAGTCCCACTGGGGTGGTGATCTGTCTGCATTCCTGCCTCAGTGAAGGGCTCCCTGGCTGGTACATCCCCTGGGTGGCTCTGCTCGTGGTGTTCTTGGTAGCTGCAGGGTGGAAGGAACCTGCCCCCTTCCCTGAGGGCCTCTGTCGGGGACCAGCCAGGATCCATATGTGACAGAGTCAGGTGTGCACTCAGGACTATAACTTAGTGCCCCACACCTTGTGACTCTGTCAAAGAGACCACAAAGCTTTCCTCTATGAAGACAGACCTTCAGGAAAGTCTCCCACATTCCATGGCATTGTAGTGAAGGAATTCCAGGAGCTAGAACAGGAGGGGTGGCCAGGTCAGCCAGCAGAGGCAGCCCACCTGTCCTGCACCAGCACTCCGAAGCCATTCTTCTCTGAAGAGAGAGAAGGTCCCTCGGCTTCCAAGTCGTGCAGTCTTACTGGGGTTTCATCTCATTCTGGCTAAGACCCAAGGCAACATCCACATTTTTCATCCTGGCTTCCAGGTCCTTGCCCACAGAAAACCCCATAGCCTGGCGGTGCCTAACCCTCCTCCCATCCCACCTCCCTGGCTTGCTTACCCCTGCACTCCACCTTCCCCGCCAACTCCTGCAGCTCTCATCCTAGGAGTGGGTCTCGCCGACCTCGTCTCTGCATCTCCCTTCTCTTCACTCCCACAGACCACAACCTGCACTTCACAGCAACACACACACACACAAGCACACCTCTCAGGACAGAGAAAGTCTCAGGCTCCAAACCTCAGCCTGGCCTGCCCTGAGGCCTTCCCTAGGTTCCTATCAGGCTTCTTCTAGGCCATGAGCCCTCTGGAAACAGGGCCCACTCCTTTCTGTGTCCCCTCATAGGACCTAAATCTGTGAGGTGCCAGGCCCACACTCACTTAAAGGAAGAAAGAACAATTGTCCCCCTGAGGCCTCAGGCCCAGAGTCAGAGCCTGATTTGGAGCAACAGACCTGGTTAGGGCTGTAGGAGGCAGAAGCTGATGACAGAATATTTAGAGGGTCCAGTGGAGGCCCTCATGCTGAACAAACAGGACCTTTAGCAAGAGGCCCCCAAGCCACGTCTAAAGGAAAAGCAACGTCCATTAAGTCCATTAACTTTAACACTGAAATCAATGTGGCAGCCACCAGAAGTAATTAGCGTAATTCACATTTCAGATCAGGAGATTTTTGAGAACCAAGTTTAATTATGTTGAAAAATGACAACTTCATTTTCTCTCCCTGGATAGGTTCCCCTGATGTTCTCCATACTTTCATTTAAAAGAGGACTGGTCAGAGGGGTTTTTTTTAATGCCATTAAGCAAAAGAAGTACTCCGTTGGCTATTTCATAGCTAATAAATTAGCCTGGGTGCACACAACACAGGTCGAGTGGCTTTAGAATGTTTCCTTCCTTGTGTAAGGATATAATGTGTGGTTTTATGCGTAGGAAATCCAGTTGGGGCTGTGGTAGCTGGAGTAACTCTAATAGATCATCAAACCCCTTTTACAGATAAGTAAACTGGGGTCTAGCCAAGGGAGGAGACCTGCTCAAGGTCACCTTGTCCTGCCTCATGCTTGGTGCAAGGGACACAGAGATGATCCCTGCCATCAAGGAGTAGGCTGTGATAAACTCAGCGCAGACCAGTTTAGGGAGTCAAGAAAGGCTGACTGGCTCTGTGCCTGTGGCTCAAAGGGCTAAAGCGCCAGCCACGTACACCCAAGCTGGAGGGTTCAAATCCAGCCCGGGCCCACCAAACAACAATGATGGCTGCAACCAAAAAATGGCCGGGCGTTGTGGCGGGCACCTGTAGTCCTAGCTACTTGGGAGGCGGAGGCAGGAGACTCGCTTGAGCCCAGGAATTGGAGGTTGCTGTGAGCTGTGATGCCACAGCACTCTCTCCAGGGTGACAGCTTGAGGCTCTGTCTCAAACAAACAAACAAACAAACAAACAAATAAACAAAAAAACCAAGAAAGGTTGACTGAGGGAGGTGACAGGACCGAAGTCTTAAGGGATCTAGGGTTTAGCAGGAGGAAAAAGAGAAGACTGCCATTCTAGATGGGCAAGAGGCAAGAGCAAAGGCCCAGCGTGGGCAGGTCACCTGGGTGTATCTGGGTCTGGGTAAAGGATGCACTCTCAGGCTTTCACCTGGGGACAGAAGGACTGAGGATGCCACATCTCACTTCACTGTGACTTCCCAGACAGAGGCCCTCACATTAATGAGAGGATGTTGGGGTTCCCAGTAAATTAAAGATGGCAGCCTGGAAACTACCCTGTACCTGCTTCAGCCTCCTTTCAACATTCCACCCCTCCATTCACTACTGCAGCCTCCTTTTAGCCCTGCCCCAGGGCTCTGTCACCACCCCCAGATCTGGTACACCCCCAATGGCTTAGGCTCAGCACCTTTATTTTCAGCTCCCCTCAAAACAAAACTCATCTCTAGCCTCTGGCCTTTCCGACAGATGCATGAACCTCCCCCACTGATGACTTGGTCCCATGTGTTTGTTTAAGAGGCTGCCATGGTGCTAATTGCTGTGTTTATTCCTGCTCACCAAATGCGCCCTGTTTTGCAGGCATTGGCTGGAGAGACTGAGTGGCTGTGATGCCTGGTCTGGCTTGCTTTTCTTTTGCGTGGCAATGGGGGGAGAGAAGCATCCTCTGAGATTTATTCTCAGTACTGCCTTTCTAGGGACACAAACTGGGGCCAGAACTAGGGTCTGTCCCCGTCTCTGCCCTGTCCCTCTTATCAGGAGGGGACTCTGGGCTCTGGGGTGGTTTGGTAGAGTTTAGTTTTGTTGCTGGGGACTAGGGAGACATTTCCCTCTATGGCATCAGGTCTCTGTTTTCCCAGCAACCTGCATGGCCAGAAAAGTAAGCATTAGCTCATTGGTTGTGCAGTCTGGCCTGCTCTGTTCTCTAAGTAAAGGAACAACCTAGATGAGAATGTTGTGCTTCACTGGATCTCAGAAGATGAGGCAATAAATGTGAGCCATCCCAGCCTCCAGGGATCCCCAAGAGGGCTGCTCAGCCAGGCAAGCCCCTGGCTCCCAGCACCCCCTGCCTTTGCCAAGCTGCTCCATTGTGTGGGCTTGCAGGCTGGGGTGGGAGACGGAGGGTCTTCTCATCACAGCCTCTTGCTGAAAGGCCCCATCCCCCCTCCCCTGGGCCCTACCAGCCAGGCCAGGGTCAATGGGATTAAAGGCTCAATTCACGCCAGTCAGTTCTCTGGTAACACGATTTCATTAGAGGCAGGCGGGGAGGAGAATGGACGGAAACAGCTGGTGTATAAATTATAAAGTCTACTTTGTACTGAGTGAGCACACCTTTCCCCAGCCACATGACTAATTAATGTGGCGGGGAGTGGACTTGAAGTCAAATTGCCTTTCCCCCTCTCTCCTGGGGCTTGGTTAACAACAGGTCCCTGCAAAGCTGGGAGAAGGGAAGATTATGCAAAGCTATCATCATATGAAAATAGCGTATTAACATACTGCCTGTGAGCTGTGTCCAATCAGTTCCCTCCCAGTGGCGTGTGTACGAAACAATTAGAATGGCATTTTTACCACGCTTCTTTAATACATTTTGGCATTAATATAATCAAGGAGTCGGGGCCTAGACATCTTGCAGGCGCAGTTTTCTGTAACACCCCTGGGATGTTGGGAGTGGGGGAGTTTAAGTAAGATCGGGGGTGGGAGGTAACACACAAGCTGGGCTCCTTTGGACTAGAACCTCAGGCACAGTACTCTGGAGAGATGTGCTGGATTCTCCCAACCACCCACAACCTCTGCCTGGGAGCACAGGTTTCCTTCCCCTGAGCCAAGACCACAGACCCCCATCACTCCTCTACCAGCAATGACAAGAAGTTTCAGAGTCAGAGTGATCCTTTAGAAATGTCAATCATTTTCTTTTCATCCTTTACTCATTTCTCCCAGTGATTTCCTATCTTAGTTCCAGTGAAATGCATACTCTTCCCCAGGGCCATGATCTAGCCCTTGCAAATCTCTTTGGCTCCCCTAGTCTGGCTTCTGCCTCATGATCCACCTTCCAACACTTCAGCCTTCTTTCCTGAAACACGCTGAGGAGCCTCCTGCCTCAGGGCCTTTGCACATGTTCTTTCCTTCATCTTGTATGATTTTCCTCTTATACTGCAGGTCTCAGCTCCTCAGAGAGGCCTTCCCTTACCAACCTGATCTAAATTAGTTTCCTCGAGTCACTGTCTGCCTCTTCATTTTGTTTCCTTCATAGGTCTTATCACCATGATCTGAATTTTCTTGCGTCAATTTTTGTGCCCAGTTCATTTGCTGCTTCCCACTAGAATGGAAGCTTCTGAGAGCAGAGACCCTGTCTAGTTTGTCACTGCTATATCTTCAGCACTACGGTGGCAACTAGTAGGGGCCTGGCAGATAGTTTCTGGATGAGTGAATGAATGAATGAATGAAAGACTAATCCTGGCATATGCAAGCTCCAGGGGAACCACTAAGACATGGGGAGGTTCCTTGGACTAACAGACTCTCTTTCCTACCAGCCAAGTCTTCATCTAGCACCTGCTGGTTGCCTAATCTTGAAGAAATGGGAGAAGTAGAAACTAGATGCAGTTCCTACCCTGAGGGGCTTGATGCCTAACTGGAGAAATGAGTCTTGATATAAGATCAGAGAAACAGCTCTCTAAGTTGGGTCTTGAACACAGGGGTGCAGGGGGCTGAAAATGTGGAAGTCAAGGCCTGGGGCCATTTTTTATTCCTCATGTTGTGTGACCTCAGACCAGTTGTTGAACCTCTATGGACCTCAGTTTCCTCATTGGCAAGGCAGATCACAGTAAAAGTCACCTTGGAGCTTATTGTGTCTAACTTCCCACTTCAGAGATGGCAAATCAAGGCCCAGATGGGGACAAAGCCTTGCATAGGTCACAGGGTGAGCTAGTGGCAAAGCCAGGATGAATGTCCAAACCAAGGTCCACGTTTTTCACTAAGGTGACAGCTCTCTCTGTCACCAACCTCCTAAAGAGATTCAGCTTCTCCAGGATCCTGCTGGCACCTTTGACCCCACAGCCCAAGAAAGAGCCAAGAGCCCTGAGCACGCTCCTCATTCTCTCGTAACAAGTGGGGACAATATCTGAGTGAATGCATCTCCAGGCCAGGAGCACCTTGGGCCTATTGCCACTCCCCAGATTTTGTTTGTAGAAAGCCTCATTTTTTTTTTTTGAGACAATCTCACTTTGTTGCCCATGATAGAGTGCCGTGCATGGTGCCATAGCTCACAGCAACCTCAAACTCTTGGGCTCAAGCAATTCTCTTGCCTAAGCCTCTGGAGTAGCTGGGATTACAGGAGCCTACCACAATGCCTGGCTATTTTTAGAGACAGAGTCTTGCTCTGGCTCAGGCTGGTCTTGAACCTGTGAGCTCAGGCAACCCACCTGCCTAGGCCTCCCAGAGTGCTAAGATTATAGGCATGAGCCATGGCACCCAGCCCACCTCTCTGAACCCTGGTGTCCAAACTCTACATAACCAGCAAGTGTTCACCAAGTATTTGCCATATGCCATGCCCTGTCCTAGGGGTGGAGATGCAGGAGAGAGAAAGCAGACATGGTTCTTCCCACAGAGCTTCCATGTAACAGAGAGAGACTCACACTACTACTACTGCATAACTACAATAAAATATTTGGGTAATGGCATGGTGCCTGTAGCTCAGTGGCTAGGGTGCCGGCCACATACACCAGGGCTGGTGGGTTTGAACTCAGCCCGGGCCTGCCAAACAACAATAACAACTACAACTACAACAACAACAACAACAACAACTAAATAGCTGGGCATTGTGGTGGATGCCTATAGTCCCAGCTACTTGGGAGGGTGAGGCAAGAGAATTGCTTGAGCCCAAGAGTTTGAGGTTGCTGTCAGCTATGACACCACAGCACTCTACCGAAGGTGACATAGTGAGACTGTCTCAAAAAAAAAAAATTGAGTAATAATAACTACTACACTACAAATACACAGATAGCAGGGGAAGAGGACAGGAAATAGGGAGACCTGATGGGTCAAGTGACATGTGGACAGAGACTCAGATGAAGTGCTGGGTCAAGGAATGCACACAGATGGAGAGCAGGAATTAATTGGGAACAAAATGCCCAGTGGCCTGAGCTGTGAGGACACTTGGCACATTTGGAGAATAGCAAGATGGCCTGTATGTGGGTGTAAGAGGGTAAGAGGGGACAAGGCTGGAGGAGGGTAGGTGGAGGGAGCATGGATGGGGTAGATCATGGAGAGACCCTGGTAAGGACTTCAGGTTTCTCTCTGTGAGACATAGG
>CAUYON010204055.1:0-5000 GCA_963573935.1 Arctocebus calabarensis | reverse complement strand
CACCTGCCCTTAGCTCCCTGCTCCACCTGTGCCTCAGCCAAAAAGAAAGGGCCTTGGATGCTTCTTCATGCCCTTCCCCTCATCTATCCAAGGATCATGCCTTAAATGAGCACCGTGGAATTTCTTTTCTTTCTTTCTTTTTTTTTTTTGAGAGAGAGTCTCACTATATTGCCCTCAGTAGAGTGCCATGGTGTCACAGCTCACAGCAACCTCAAACTCTTCGGCTTAAGTGACCCTCTTACCTCAGCCTCCCAAGTAGCTGAGACTACAGGCGCCCAGGGAATTTCTTGGAGCAAAGAAGCAGCAGAGGGTATGTAAAGGCTCAGCCTTGGCTCTAAGCCTAGGGACAGAGATTCTCATCTTGGGTTGCTCTTTAGAAAACAGGAGTCTGGCAAAGCAGAGTCTGGAATTAGAAACCTGGAACTTGAAGAAACCATTCAGACTATTTTATTGATGGAGCATCAGAGGCTCAGTTAGGAAAGAAGGCTAAAGTACTATAGCAAAGAGACACCAAACTGCCATGGCTTAACTATGTTTAAACTTTCTCTCTCATAAGAGTTGATAAAAAGTTCAGTTTTGCAGGGCTGCTCCACAATGTCACTCAGGGGCTCAATTTTCTTCTATCTTGTTATCTGCATATCTTAAGGTATTTTTCTCATCTGCATAGTCAAATATGGGTGCTACAATGTCCATAGTCTAGCTTATCAGAAGAAGGGGAGACAAGAAGCCTTGATAAGACATTTATAAGCAAGAGAGGCAAAAAGTAGCTTATACAGGGTGTTCAGCTTGTGCTGTTATGTTATCTCTTCTGCCTGCAAATGAGAACTAGTCACTTATTTATACCCATTGAAAGGGAGACTAGGAAATAATCTCCAGTTTGGGAGCCCTGTGCCGGGGAGGAAGGGAACAACAGGTGTTGGAGATGCCACCAGCAGTCTGCCATACTCAGGAAGGGGAAATTGCATGAGATTTTCAAGTAGTGGAGTCAGAATCAGGACCTAGGCCTTAGCAGTTGCTGTCAAGTCTGTCTGCCGAGCTGTACCTGCAGGCTCTGAAGGTTTGAATAAGCATCCTGTCCCTAGGCTGTGGTGGCTCAGTCTGCCTGGCTTGAGCACATCTAGTGCAGACCCCAAATGGTAGTTGATTGTGACCTCCGGGCCTGATAGGACTCAACTATTTCTATGATTCACAACAGGGGTTAGGTTGAGTACAGGGGCTTGGAGAAGCCCAGACAAGTCCTGGGTAGCAGCATTATGGAGGGACGTGTGCTTCCTGGTGGATTTTTTTTTTTCTCCAAACTTGTATCATTTGGAGCTGGCAGGGCCCCTAAGACAGGTTGGATGCTGGATGAGAAGGAACCCTTCTGGCCTCTTCAATCATGGGTGGGGTGTGGCAGAAAGACTTCACTAGAGACTGGGGGAAAAGGATCAGGAGTCCTTCCCACCCCCCTGCTTCACATACCTCAGCCCCTGCCTGTACCAAGGAGGACTGTTTCTTGTGCTGTTGGGACATGTGGTTGTAGCTCCAAGGGGACCACCTGCATGTGGGTGTGTTCACTCTGATGAGCTTGCTGGGAAACAGTCTGTTCCCTGGGAATGAGTCACAGCGCTCAGCCCCACAGCCCAGTCAGTTGGAATCATAGATCTGCACCAGCCCCAGGAGCACATGGCCTCCAGTCTTCAGTAGGCAGGCAATTAGGAAGGTGTGGGAGGGAGCAGATGACCCCTAATCATGCAAAGAAGGGGTTCAGACTGAGATTCTGCAGGTCAGATTTGTAGCCTCAGCGGGACAGTTAGGGTCATGGTAAAGTCCTCTGAAGGTATAGAAATGAAGCCATTTGGAGATTGGGGAGCAGTTCCTATGACAGCGGGCTGGGGAACTCCGAAAGCTCACTAGTAGTTCAGAGTGCTTTGCCATAATCAATTCTCTGAACGAGCTAGTTGACTAGATAAAATAAACAAGTGTAGGAAAAGATTTGAGCCAGCTAAACTCTCTCAGCTGGGGCTTGGGTGGTGGGTGCATAAAAGCCAAGGACAAGGTGAAAATCTCCAACTTTGGGTTGAACTTCTGAGGCCTTCTTGTCTAACCTATCTCTTTCCCAAGGCAGGGAGCTAGAGAAAATGTTGCAAACGTTTAACAGCTTAATAGTTTTTCTTTTATCGCTGTCACACAAATAATTATACAAATAATTATGTAATTAACTAGATGGTTGTGATAAGAGCTATGAAGGAAAAGCACAGAGGGCCATGCCAGACTGTAACAGGGAGGTCTAACCTTGTCTTGAGGGCAGAGGCCACCCCAACATTTAATCCCAGACCCAAGGGATAAACATAAGGTGGTCCAAATAAAGAAGGGAGGAAGGACAATCCAGGCAGAAGAAAGAGTGCATCTGAAGAGTGGTGGGTGGTGGGTCAGGCTTTGACAAGGGGAGTACACTTCAGGGTGGGCACAAGGGGTGGGTGTCCGTGGTAGAAGATGCTTTGGAGGCATCTGCTCGTGCAAAGTCCAGTAAGATAGGCAGACAGAGGTTGGAAGGCTTGCTCCAGAAAGCAACAGGAAGCCAGCACAGGTGTGAGGGTTGGTTGGCAAGTTCTAGTTTGCATTTTTAAACTGTCTCCTGGCTGTTTACCGTGTATGGAGGCTATAGTATTAGGGCTTGGGATGGACACAGGGAGACCAGTGAGGAATTCTGGCAGCAGTGTGCAAGAGATTAACAGTCATTTGGACCAGGGTGGTAGCAGTGGAGAAGCTGTCCAAAACAATGCCCAGTTTATTTCTAAATTTAAAAAATTACATCAGAAGTAACAAAAAGATCTAAAAGGGTATGCTTTCTCCTTTAACCCTCTTTCTACTCTCACCTGCTAAGGTCACCAATGCCTGAACAAGGGCAACCAGTCATAGCTTTTCATGTGCATCTAAACAGGAAAAGATTTTCTTTTAAATAGGATATTACTTGCTACACTGCAAGCTACTTTTCTCACTTAACATCGCAGACATCCTTTGTAATTCAATAGCTATAGCTCTTACTCATTTTCTTACAGTTGCATAACAGTCTATAGCAGGGTTATATGATGATTTATTGAATCACTGATTGGCACTGGTACTCAAATGGTTTCCAGTTTTTCTCTACCACAATGCTGAAATTATAGAATTATCCTTATATACAGGGATTTCCCTCCATAGGGTGGAGTCCCCAAAGAACTTCTGGGTCAAAAGGCATGTACATTTTTAATAGATAGTGCCAGGTTACTTGCTTAAATTGTAATAGATAGTGCCAGATTACTTGCTCAGCAACAAAGGAGGGTACCTATTTCCTCAAATTTTTAGCAGATCTAAACATTTTACTCTTTTAAAATTGTTTGCCAATCTGATGAATTTCACAATGAAAATTTAGTTTGCTTTTATTTGCATTTTCCAAACTAATAATGATGGCAAGCATTATATTGGCCATTTAGATCTCTTTTCTGAACAGCCTATTCATATTCTTTTTCCATCTTTCTTTTGAGCTCTCATTTTTTTTAAATTTACAGAAACTCTTTGTGTACCTAGCATATTTAATCTTTTACTACCATGTATTTTGGAGGTTTTTTCCAGTAAATAATTTATATTTTTCTCTTGTTTATGCTATCTTTTGAGTTATTAAAGTTTAAAAACTCAAATGTAGTGTATCTATCTTTTCCTTTCTTAAACCCACCAAATTTACCCATGTTATTCTCCAAATCTATTACATTTTTCTTTTCAAATTTCTTCTAATATTTTTATTGTTTTGCTCTCATATTAAAATATCTAACCACTTGGAATGTAATTTTTACATTTGGGGATCTAGGGATCCCATTTGTTCCTGTTAGACAGATAACTAGTTATGGCAGCCCCATTATATTTTGTGAATATAATTCACATATCCTCCAATTCACCCATTTAAAGGGCACAATTCCATGCATTTTGCTATATTCACCAGATGTCTGAATCA
This sequence comes from Arctocebus calabarensis, assembly GCA_963573935.1. NCBI lineage: Eukaryota > Metazoa > Chordata > Mammalia > Primates > Lorisidae > Arctocebus > Arctocebus calabarensis. Next base: position 1,030 of record CAUYON010204055.1, on the reverse strand, counting down.
CCACAGTCAATTTTAGAACATTTTTTACCCTCTCAAAAAGAGACCCTGAATGTTAAGCTATCATCCCTGTGATCCCAAGTTCCTGGCAGTGACTAATCTGTTTTCTGTCCCTATAGACTTGCTCATGCTGGATGTTCCCAATAAATGGATCATAGAATATTTGATTTTTTATAATTGCCTTCCTTAGATCATGTTTTCAAGGTTCATCCATCTTATGGCATTTAACAGTATTTCATACCTTTTTGTTGCTGAATAATATCCGTCTGTCATTTGATGGATATTTGAATCCCCCCACACACATGTTGACTATAATGAATAATGCTGCTATAAATATCAGTGTACAAATTTCTCTGTAGACATACAATTTCAGTTCTCTTGAGTACACCTAGGAGTGCAGTGGTTATATGGTGACCCTGTATTTGACTTTTTAAGGAACTGCCCGGCTGTTTTCCAAAGTAGCTGCAACATTTTACTTTCCCATCAGCAGTGGGTAAAGGTTCCCCTTTCTCCACATCTCTACCAACATTTGTCATCAAAATATTTTAATCTAGCTTCCTGGCAGGTGTGAAGTGGTATCTCATTGTGATGTGATTTACCTGATGACCAATGATTTTAGGCAGCTTTTAAGGTGTTTATTGGCTTATTTGTATATATCCCTTGGAAAAATGTCTATTCAGATGATAATACAACGTATTAATTTTTACTCTGATGAACTGAAATGCAACTTTAATCATATACAATTTCTTTTCTATACTTGACTCTGTTTATTAGCTCTCTGTTCTTCTGATCTATTTATCACTTCCTAGCTTATACCATACTATTAGATTATGGTGGCTCTGTAGTATATTTTATTATGCAAGTTCTCTTCAATTACTTTTTCTTTTCATGTGTTTTCTTTTTTTTTTATAATTTTATTGAATCATAATTCTGTACATTGGTGCAATCATAGGGCACGATTCATATACATTCAGAAATGTTTTGATCGTACTGTTACAGATAGCCTTCATGGCATTTTCTTGATCACTATATA
>CAUYON010204053.1:0-48120 GCA_963573935.1 Arctocebus calabarensis | reverse complement strand
AACCAAAAAATGGCCGGGCGTTGTGGCGGGCGCCTGTAGTCCCAGCTACTTGGGAGGCAGAGGCAGGAGACTCGCTTGAGCCCAGGAATTGGAGGTTGCTGTGAGCTGTGATGCCACAGCACTCTATCCAGGGTGACAGCTGGAGGCTCTGTCTCAAAAAAAAAAAAGGTATTAAGTTATCTTTAAGTTCTTAGAATGTCAAAGTAAGAAGAGAAGAAAAACGAAGTTGAGGGGTGGTGGGGAAGCAGCAACGTGGCAACGATCCTCCATTGATTTCGCGAACTCAGGCACCCTTTTTCTCCAGTAGAATTTTGTGCAACTCATCCGCAACCTCGCTGGTTTTTACTGATTAACATGGTAACTGGGACAGTGGCGTTCTTCTCATCAATCGGTGGATTTGGAACACAGACAACAAGTATGTTATTTTTTCCCTGTTCGGGTACATGGCATATTGGGTGGAATCAGGACATTCAGCATAATGTTGCCTAAATCGGTGTCTGTCCGTACCAAAAGCTGTGTCTTCTGGTTTGCTCTAGGTTATAAATGCAGAGTACCTACACCTTTCTCTTTAAATTCATTGTCTTTCTTGTAAAATAGTTTACACTTTTTGGAGTAAAAAGCATCTTCTTTTACTTCAGTAACTACTACTTTGGGCAGCTCCTCATTCTCTTCTTCATCTCCACCTTCGCCCTCACCGCCGCCACCTTCTGCCTGGCTCACCAGTGTCTTAGTGGGAAGTGGTGAAGAAACTAGTTTACTCTGGGTAGTATCTTTGCCAAATACAGGGGCATTTCCAGCGGAAAATGAAAATCCAGCCAGGGGGCCAGAGCTTCCTGAGCCCAAAACAGAGCTATCAATTTTCTTGCCAAAATTAAACGAGGCACTTGTTGCTCCTAGCGATGGGTCCGTCTTCTTCTCAGGTGTGTCTTCAGTTTTGTTGCCATGGAACAAAAGCGCTGACTCTTTCTGGAGGTTTGTTGAGCTGGGAGGGAGACTGCATTTCGACCGCTGTCTTGTCAGCTTCGCTCTGAGCATTGCTCCTGGTGCAGTTCCCGAGCTGCTGCTCGATACTCGCTAAGTATTTCTCATAGTCTTTAAAGATGGGTGTCAGGTCGCAGAGCGGGTTGGCATTCACATGCTTTGCAATCCAGTCCCGGACGGAGCAGTTCAAGGCAGCTGGTTGGTATAGGCATTCCCGACACAGGCTTTACTAGAGGCCAGGCCAGAGGAGGAGGGTTGCTGACTGTCACCACTGGTTCTGGGATTTGAAATCTTTTCATCAACCAACATAATAGGGCCATCTGCAGACTCCAAGGCTGCCTTGGTCTCTGTTGCTGCCTTTGCACTGGGGAGCGGAGGAGTGCCAGCCGTGCTGTTTCCATTTGACAGTCCTTCCAGAGGCTTCCCTCTAGCGCCACCACCAAATCCAGCAAACCCTCCTCCTCCAGAAGGTACAACCAAACCTTTAAAGTCTCCTCCACTATCAGATTCAAATCCAACATTTCTCCGCTTTGCTTTCCTTATGTCTCTGTTCTTCAAGACTTCCTCACTGGCCACTGAGAATGTTCGCACCTCTTCAGCTTCAGCTTCCTGATCCCAGTTCCTATCTGTAAATTCCTTCTCAGCAATTCTCAGCATTTTTTTGTTTTTTTGGCAGTTTTTGGCCGAGGCTGGGTTTGAACCCGCCACCTCCGGCCCTCCGGGGGCTGCTGCAGTGGAGCGAGCTCAGACACCTCTGGGGTGCTGAGAGCTGGGAAGACTTGGTTCTCGGCTAGCCCAGAGTCTCAAACCCCAAGGCCCTTGGGGACTTGTCTCTTTGTGCCGTCGGCTCAGCCCAAGACTTAGGGGGCAACAGCACCAAGCACGCCCCAGGCCGTCATCTTGTAACTCAAATCTCTACTGTATTTCAATTTTAAACCTTAGCAGACGTGTGAGCAAACACATTAGATAGAGCTGAAAGGAACATAGAATAAACAAACTGGAAAATATGTCAGAAAAAATTACCCGAAATTCCCCAGAGAGACAAAATGATGAATTGATAAAACCAAGGTTGAGTCATGTAGCTGAGGAATTTATTAATTTATCATGGCAGGGATTTTAACACACCTCTCACTAATTGATAGCCAAGCAGACATGTAATTAATAACAGTACAGAAGCATGAACAACACAGTAACCATGAACTGATGAACGTAAGTGAACTCTTGTCTTAGAAAATTAGAAAAACAACATTTATAATATTTTAACAGGTACTAGGTCATAAAACAACTCCCAATAATTTTCAGAGACTCTGTATCAAATGGATCATGTAATTGGAACATAATTAAGTTAAAAATTAATCAAAGATAATTAAAAACCTATGTGTTTAGAAATAATAAACTTCTAAATAACTGATACACCAAATAAAAAATCATAATGGAAATATAAAAATGCTTAGTAAATGATAATGAAAAAGCTACTAGCAAAACATGTGAGGCTTCCACTGCAGCCATGATGGGAGTTATAGGAGCCACACTTAATCTCTCACTGTGAACAACTGGCAAACTAGACAAAAGGTGTGACAAATTACTGTTTTCAGACACTGGGTATAAAACTGTGATCCCTGAGAAAAGAGAAACCACCAGGTGAGCCCTAAAATTACTCTAAATCTGCCTGGAGGCAACTGACAGATCTCAGGCTGGGGAAGTAAAACCTAAACACCTTGGCGGCTTTGGTGAGTTGAGAAGATGAAAATGAGAGTTTAGGTAGGATGGAGCAGCTACAAGTTGTGAATCCGAGTTCTAGAAAAGAAGGAACTGCTTAGCAGAGCCCCCGAAATTTGCACAGGGCTGCCTGTCTTTTCAGAGCACTAACCATGCTCTTGTAATCCAGACACAAAAATACCGGGCTATCAAAAGCTGAACAATTCCCAAAGCTCACCCAAAATATCAGATATCCAGCCAGCCAGAATGGAGGGACCCTGACCCCACCGCCCCAGATATTCCATGGACATCCCAGAGAAGTCATGTCTTAGTTGTGGGACTAAATCATACCTTCAGGACGTCTATTCTGGATAAATCTAGAAAGGCTTAAAAACAGGGCTTGACTGGCCAAATGTCCTATAGTAAGTTAAGAGTCTGCAGAAAAGAAAGGCTGACATGCTCTAAAGGAGGAAAATATGATTCAGACCCTCTGTAATATAAAAATCATGCCTAGTGTCCAGTCAAAAATGACCAGATATGCCATTATGAGGAAAATGTGACCCATAATTAGGAGAAAAATTAGTCATCAGGAACATGAACTTCCTACAACCATTAAAGAAATTGATTCAATGGTTTAAAAACTCTACCAACAAAAAAGCACTTTTTTTTTTCACAGTGCTTATCTTTAGAGCACTGAGGGTTTTTTTTGTTTTTTTTATTGTTGGGGATTCATTGAGGGTACAAGAAACCATGTTACACTGGTTGCATTTGTTGGGTAAAGTCCCTCTTACAATCGTGTTTTGCCCCCAAAAGGTGTGGCACACACCAAGAAAAAAGCACCTTTTTATAGGCAAGTTATAGTATGCATTAAAAAAAAAAAGATGATTCCAATTCTATATAAACTTTTTAAGAGAATGAGGGGAAAAGAGAAAGAATAGGCATATATGCCTCAGTATCTGTGGGAGATGGTTCCAGCCCCCCCCCAAAGATACCAAAATCTACAATGCTAAAGTCCCTTGTATAATATGGCATAGTATTGGCACATAACCTAAACAGATCCTCCCACGTGCTTTCAATCATCCCTAAATTACTTATAAGGCTACATACATGTAAATGTTAATGTCAACAGTTCTAGGGAAAAATGACAAGAAAAAAAGCTGTACGTGTTCAGTAATGCAACCATCCCTTTTATTTCAATATTTCAGACCTGGTAGGACCCACAGATGCAGGACCTGTGGGTATGGAGGGGTGAGTGAATGTACTCCTGACTCATTCATCGAGACTAAGAGAACTCTGACATCAAATTAGACAAGCACAATTTCAAAAATGAAGATTATAGACCAATTTCGCTGATAAACATAGATAACAAAGTCCAAAATGCAAGAAAATGCAAAAATAGCAGGAAAATACAGCAACAAATAAAAAGGATCCTGCAGATGGGCTCACTCCAGTATGTCCTGACATTAGGTTACATTATTATTATAACGCACAAACCTGACAGATTAAAAGGAAAAAAAATGAAATCCTCAATAGATTCTAAAAACATATTCAATAATTTCCAAGACACATTTATGATAAAACTGAGTAATATCAGAATAAAGGAAAACTGATTTTAACCTCATTATGGCTAGAAACTAAAAACCTACCCAAATATCGCACCTAACGGTAAAATCAGGGGGCTATTTTCTTTAAATTCAGCCCCAGCCACATACACAAAGGCTGGCGGGTTTGAAACCGGCCTGGGCCAGCTATACAACAATGACAACTGCAACAAAAAATAGTTGAGCGTTGTGACAGTTGGGAGGCTGAGGAAAGAGAATCGCTTAAGCCCAAGAGTTTGAGTTTGCTGTGAGTTGTGACGCCAGAACACTCTACTGGCAGGGCGACATAATGAGACTCTGTTTCAAAAATAAATAAATAAATAAATAAATTCAGAAGCAGGTTTGGGGTGTTTTCTATGGCCATGTCTATTTCACCTTGTAGTAGAGGTTTAGCCAGCTGAGTAAGACGTGAATGGAAAAGGAGAAACCTGCTCATCACGACCTGCAGACTGGTTACTATTCCATATAGAAATCAAGATGATTCACAGAAAAACTATTCGAATTAGTAGGAAAGTTCAGCAAGGTTCCTGTATATACCTTGCTATATACGAAGGATTAAGACTTATGTCAAGGAGCCATTTAAAATAATAACCCAAACTATATAGCATCTAGAAGTAAATATCACAAAATACGCATATTTTTTACTTTACCAAAATTTTTGCAGAAAACTTTTTAAATGAAGAACTATAATATGTTCATGGAAAAGAAAACTCTATACCTTAAAAAGGTTGATTTTCACCCAAAATAGTCCAAGAAGTCAATGTCATTTCAAATGAAATCAAGTTATTTTGTGAAACTTGATGAATTGCCTCTAAAAAATGTGTATGAAAGACTAAGGTGCTAAGAATACAACAAAAAGTCTGAAGAAAAACAAGAGGGCAGAGGACAGGAAGCGCCATTTATTTTGAGCCTTAATATAAATTTATGGTGCTAGGTCAGGGGATGTTGGGGCAGGGATAAGAAACCACCAGTGTAACAGAAAGGACCCCAGAAACAGACCTGTCCAAACACAACCCTTTGCACATCTGAGAGGTGGCTTTACAGACCCACACGGAGAGGAAGGGCTGCTGAACCCATGGTGACAGGGAAACAGGTGACCACAAGGGGAACTATACAATCAGATCCCCTTCTATATCAAAATAAACTCTGTATGGATGAAAGACACACATGTGAATCAAAAAAAGCTTTGCAAGAAAATAAAGAGAGTGATAATAAAGAGAGTGATATCTACGCGCTCTTCCTTAGGAAGGGTTTCTTATCCTAAGGTAAGCACCAAAAGGGGAGGTCTGGCACCATTAAAACAGTGAAGAGACCCCCGCCCACCTGGGCAAGGTATCTGCAACACAGTACTCCAATAAGGATCCATACACAGAGCAGAGAGAGAATGGATAAAGGCAAAAAACAGAAAAGAAAATGGGCAGAAAGACATGAACATGCAATTTACTTAAAAAGATGCTGGGCCACAGCCTTGACCAGGAAAGCTGTTTTACCCGGTGCCCAGCAGCGTCTGGCTGTGAGGACGGAGTGACTAGAGCTTCCACCTCCCTCCTTGAGGAAGAGAAGTGGGACGGCCACTTTGAGAATAAAGGCACCATCTGGTAAAGGTGCAGACCACGTGACACTGCAGCTAGGCAGACCAGGGTGCTGCACATATTCACAAGGACAAAGCTACCAAAACACAGCACTCTTTATAATGGCAAAAAATGGAGACAGCCTAAAAATTCACCAACATGATGAACTGTGGTGTGTTCCCACGGTGGTGCTGTGCAGATGTGCAAGGGGAGGAACTGGAGCTGCATGTGTCCTCGTGGGGGACTCACCGGCATCCCTGGGATGAAGAGCAGGGCATGAATTTGCACGGTGGGACACGACCCAGAGTTTCACACGAGCAATGCCACCTACTGCTCAGGGCAGTAAATTCGGGGATGCGGTGGACCTGGAGGTCAGGGTCTAAGGAGGGGAGAGCAGCCAGGGCCTCTGGGGGGGCAGCTGTGACAACATGGAGGGACTTCCTCTACCTCTGGGGAGAAGGGCAAGCTCCACCAATGGCAGAGAGGAGTCCTCTGGGACAGATGTCTGAGAAGGGACAGAAAGCAGGAGCAGCCCCTTTGTGGTGGGAGAGCTGAGCTGGGCGGGAGGTCTGCACTGGGGACCACAGGGCAGGGCAGTGCCATTGGAGCCCGGTGCATCTGTGAGAAGTGCAGCAGAGAAGATGGTCAGTGGGGAGGGGAAGGGGCCAGGGGCCAGGAGATGGTGGGCACCCACCGTAAGGACACCCACCAGTGGTCCTTCTGGTCACTCCCGTGCTGTCAGAGCAGAGAAGGGGCTGGCATAGCAGAGGCAGCCTCTGGAGGCTCCAGGAAACCTCGAGGGGCCCAGGGAAGTGATGCTAAAATGGAAACTCTCATCCCCGTCCCTCTCCCTCCCCCCAGACTGCCAGGCAAACAGCTGCAGGTTTTTCTCCACAGAAATGGAAGAAAACATCTGGCAAGAGCAAAGCCTTCAGTGTGCTGAAGAATACAGGTACTCCTCATTCTGATTTTGGGGGGCAGCTCGGCAGCCCCTTGGCCTGGGCCTTTACCTAAACCAAAGCCTTGCAATGGCCCCCACCACCCCACACCAAGCTCCAGTCAGACCCCACCCCCAGAGAGAGAGAAACAAAACAGCAGTAGCACGGACCCTCTTCCTCCGGGGGTCTCCCAGATATACTTAGAATGGAGAGGAGAGGCCTTCCACACACAGGGCAAGAGCGAAAAGCTTCGAATCAAAGACCAGAATAAACCAGCAGAAAACAAGTCCCTCAGGAAAGTGAGATCAACCACAGAACAGAAGCAAACAAACAAAACCTCCACTGACACAGAGTTTCAAGAAGGCCTTACATTTTCAAAACCAGAAAAGGATGCTATGAAATAGGAATAGAGACAAAAAGATTTTAAAGATAAAGATATAAGAGCTGAAATAGAAAACAATTTTTTTAAATGCCCCAGAAAATGAAGTCAAAAAAAGGTCCAGAAAATAGAACATAAACAAGAAGACAGAATATTCAAGAACCAAGTGTGCTGACTCACGCCTGTACCCCCAGCTACCCAGGAGGCTGAGTCAGGAGGATCATCACTTGAGGCCAGGAGTTTGGGATCAGCCTGGGCAACATGGTGAGAGCCCATCTCAAATGCACCAGAGTCTCTGTAAGGTGACCACCCACAGGACTGTAATGAACTGGTCAACATATGAGGTGGTCAACACGAGGGACTAGGCCTGCTGTACTGACATATGCATGGGGGGCATGTCCAGTCTGTGGAAGTTAGGTCAATTTAAGGAGGTGGTCAGTGTAGGGAGGTGGTCATCTATAGAGGTTCTGCTGTCTGTGTATGAGTGTGTGTGAGTGTATGTGTGTGTAGAAAGACAGAGAGAAAAGGCAATAATAACACAGAAGACAAATCCATGAATTCAAAGGGAGAAAAAACTAAAAAATGAAAAGGTAGGAAATTATGACAAGAACCTGTCTTCAGTTTAAAGGGCACAAAACCCCACACTTACACCCATTCCCGTGGATGGTCAGAATACCACAGGAAAGAAAGGATGCTGAAAGCTCCCAGAAAGAAAAGATGAGTTACTGACTTCTCACAAGCAACCGTTTGCCGAAGATAATGATGATACAGCCTTCAGAGTTCCAAGGGAAGCGACTTCCCAGACACAAGTGCTGCCAGACAAACCACCTACCCAGCGTTGAGGACAGAGCAGAGACGCACTCACGCATCCCAGGACTCATGCGCCCTTTGTAGGAAGTCACACAAGGTTGTGATCCAGCAAAAACAAGACAAGAAAGCAATAAACAGGTAGCTCTAGGGTCCAACAACACAGACTTGAAACTCTGGTCCACGGGGGATGGCCAGGGAGTGGCAGGTTTGGATCAAGCAGCCCACACAGGACAGACTTCTGGCATTGGGGATGCAGGAAAGAGGGGACAAGTGAGGACAAAACCCATTCAATATAAAAAAGATAGCAGAGAGCAAGGAAACATAAAACACCAGCCAAGAATATCCTGCCGGAGTACAGAGGGCTTGAGGCCTTAGGCTTTCTCCTTTGGTCTGGGCCTGGCTGCTACAGTCTCATTCCTCCCGGCACCAAGGATCTGTAGCCACAGTGCCACCCTGCCCAGAAGCAGGCAGAACTGGGGACCAGAAGACACTAAGCAGCTGAGAAACCCCTGCCCTGGCCCCAGAGAGGGTCCTCAGAAGCCAGGTCCCCACAGACCCAAGGCCTGAGCTTCCATGGTCCAGTTCAGCCCTGTCTCTCATCACCCTCACTTGGGCTGTGGACTGATGAGGGAAGGAAACAGGCCATATCGGGGTTTGGGGCAAGGTCCTCACACCCTCCAGGGAACTCCTGGGCACCACGAACCTAGGCTGGGCTCAAGGGAAAGGGGGCTGCAGGAGAAGCCTAAAGCTGCACCTCAGGAGCCCCATGAGAGGCCCAGAGAGGAGGGGGCACCATCTGCCTCATGGGGTCTTGGGCACATCAGATGAGGGGTACACCTGGAGTCACGTGCAATCTCTACCCAACAAAGGTTCACTGTCTTCCTCCTCATCCTCAAAGCCTACAGTTGGGGAGGGGGTGACCATCTGAGAGGTGGGGACTCACACCAGGCTTCATGGTGGAGGCAGCATTTGGAGGCCTAGAAACCTAATGTGGAGATTGAGTGGGGAGCACTCCAGGGAAGAGAACCAGGCAGGGATGGGGACAGAGACGGACAGACATATTCCCCGTGTGTGTGAGTGTGCATGTATGTGCCCGTGCGTAAGTGTATGTACATGTGATTATGTGTGACGGTATGCATGTGACTGTGTATATTCACGTGTGCCTGTGAGTCTATGTGTGTGCGCATGTGAGGGTGTGTGTGAGTGTATGTGCACGTGACTATGTGTATGTGAGTGTGTGCGTGCATTGTTGTCAGTGTGTGCATTTGTGTACATGTGAGTCTACGTGTGCATATGTGTACCATACACAAGCAGGTACACATGTGGTGATGTGAATGTGTGTGCACACACATGCATGTGCACACGTGCCTGAGAGGTGTATGTACCTGTGTGCAACTGTGTGTGCATGTGACTGTGTGTGTGGTGGAGTAGCTGCTCCAGCGCGCCCAAGGGCAATGTGGATGAAGAGTAAGAACAGAGGCCTGGGCAGGCAGGGTACTGTCCTACCCTCCTCAGAACCCAGGAAGTGCTGAAATCAGAGCAGGGGGTGGCACACAGAGGGGAGACTCCCCCCTCAAGGCCATTTGAATCTTCAGGCTCTGTGGAAGCCAGGGCCTGGGATTAGGAGATTAAACCCATGTGAGAAGGCTTAGATAGGCGATGGATAGCCCCTCCTACTCGGATTCTGCAGGCCCAGCCTCTGAGTCCCACATCCACACATCCGGATCAATCTCCAAGCCCGCAGGAGGCAGAGGCCAGCAGGAGGGAATGGGAGAGGTCAGATGGCAGAGGTCAGAAGGCTCAGCCTCAGTTGACAGTGTCCTCTGCCCTTGCAGTGGCCCATGTGCTGCAGATGTGCTGCAGATCTCAGCCAACCCTTCCCTGAGCCTCAAGGCACTGGGGACTGCGGGCTCTATCACACTGAAGGCCAGGACCCCAAGAGCTAAGTTGCAAGCCAGCTGTACCAGGTGTGGCCACGGCCCTGTCCCAAGGGTGGTGCCAAGGGACCTAGGTGAAAGGCCCTGGGATTCCAAACCCTCCTCCTGTAGGATAGGTGACAGACACTATCACCTAATGGGACAGGACCTGACCAGGAGGCACATGGGCAGAGGATGGCCCAGCCCCAGCAGAGCTCCTCAGAGATTCTCCTGGGCACAGATGGGGTGGGGGAGGAGACACAGCCCTTTGGCCACCAGCCTGGGGTGGCCTGTTCTTTGGGCCTAAGAACCCTAAATGCAGCAATGACCTAGGGAGTACCTGGGACTCTGCAGGGAACAACCCCAGGCCCATCCTACCGGCCACCAGCTGCCGAGTGACCCAGGCCTACCACCAGCCACCCCTGGTGACAATTCACGCCTCTCCCAGCTCTCAGATGTACAGTCTCAGGTCTGAAGGGCTTGGCCTGCCTGGACGTGTCCAGGGGTCAGTCAATTCTAAAGGTGCCAGTGTGGTTTTCAGTGCTGTAGCCCTTCCATGGGCCCCAACCCAAGCCAGAGCTAGTTGGGTTCATGGGAACATTCCCCACACCCAGCAAACCACCCCCTTTCCTGGCCTGGCCTGAGGAAATTCCTCCCACCCCCTCTAGAGCCTTCTCTACCTCCCAGCTGTATCTGTCCTCCCAGTACCCCCACCCCCCAGAGCCCACAGGAGGCCTGCCCAACTCTATTCCTAAGGACAAGGTCAGCTCTGGGTCAGCAGTGAGGACTGAAGGGGCTCAGGCTGGGCAGCTAAGGGACCGAGTATCAGTTAGGCCAAACTCCAGCCCTGAGCTTTGGGCAAAATTTCCATATCCCCTACCTGCCCTCACCCCAGTCTGGGGCTGGCCCAGCTTGGAGGCCTGGGGAGGGGAGTGAACAGTTAGTGGGATATTCCAGCAGGGGGGAGGGGACAAGAGAGGCACCCAGTAGGGCAGCATCTAGTGCAGGAGGAGGGGCAGACACAGGGCAGGCATCTTGTAGGTCTTCACCACAAACCCACCCTGGGAGCCCTGACTGGACCCCCTGTGGTCCCAGGGGCCACCCCTGCAGGACATCCTGCTGGTCTTCCTTTTAGACCCATCAGAAGCACAGGACGGTCCTGATATCGGGTCCCTGCCTTAGATCCAGCATCCTGCCCTGACCTCACACCCCAGTAGAGGCTGGCTTCCCCTCACTCTGAGGCCAGAGGGCCGGTGAGTGTTGACCCCACCCCCCAACCAAGGATCCCACCTAAATGGATGGTGAGTGTACAATGGAAGTGCGGAGCTGAGACCTGGCCCTGGCCCTGGCGCATCCCTCACCCTGCCTGGTAGGCTCCACACCAGCCCCACACCTGGCCCCCCACCATCCCACAGCCCAGCTGCCCCCGTGGTCAGCCACACCTGCAAAATGGCTGCCGCAGGTACAGCCCCAACCCCACTCTGTAAGACAGAGCTTTCCTTCAAACCTTCTGCAGCCTTCTCAGACCAAGTGGGGGCTGGGCATGGGCGCCTGGCAGAGGCCGGTCAGCAGCCTGAGCGGCTGTCTTCGGCAGGGTTAGGCCCGTACCAGCCCAGCACACCTCCTCCTCTCCCGCAGCCGCAAGATCCAATCATCCGCTTGCCCCAGCAGGCCTTTAATCCCAGCAATGCGGGCCACCTCAGAAGGGGCAGCCGCTTGGGGAGGGGTCCTCTGGTCTCAGGGGGAAAGTCCTCATTCCCCGGCATGTGGGCGCGCATCGAGTCCGCGCTAGGGAGACGTCGCGCTCGCGCCCAGCAGGCCCCATGACTTGGCATTCCCTCCCTCCCCTCCCCCTCAAGCCCCTGCAGCCAGCAGTCCCTCACCCACTCAGCGCCCAGCGCCCCACCGCCGGCTGACCCTCCCTCCCCGCCGCGATGCTGTCCTGGCCCCTTCCCAAGTGGGAGGGCTGTGCCTCTGGCTGGAGGAGGGGGTTGGGTGAAGGGCGGCTTAAAGTGGGCGTGCAGGGGTCCTAGCTGCGTGGTTCCTTCCTGACATCCGAGCGCCGCCCGCAGGGACGACGCGCCCCGCAGCCCCCTCCCCGCCACGGACCGCACCTGTTACAGGGTCGCGAGTGGCTTACACCAGGCCTTGCTCTGGCGGCCCTCCGTGGTCGTGGGTCTTTCTGGAAGGGAGCTGGGGTCTCTTGCGAATGAGGCAGGGCATGAGAGCCTCGGTGCGCACGAAGCGGGTGGCGCGGAGGGGGCCCCACGCAGTGGCCTCCGCCAGCCCCGCCCGCATGTTTTGCTCGCAGCTCCAGCATCCGCCCTCCCCCACCCCGGGGACCGCAGCAGCACCCGAGCCCGGCGGTCCTGCGTGCCCTCCTCTTGGACCTGGGAGCTGTAGCCGCGCCCCTCCCGGGTGCCCCCTCCGCGTCCTCACCCCTTCTTTCCCTCCCTCCTCTCCCCCGCCGGTCCCGGGGCAGCCCCGATCGCATCCTCGCAGGGCGGCTCCTCCCCAGGGGAAGGATGCGGCGTGGGGAAGGGAGGATGTGCCTAGACCCCTCCTGCGCGTCCTTCCCGTGGCGACCCCCGCTCACCCAAGCCGAGAGTCCCGTAGCGACAGAGGCCTCAGCGAAGGGAGCTTTCCAAGCTGCGCATGAAGGGCGGACACCCCTGAATTTGCCCCTTTGTTCTCAGCTGGGATGGAGGAGGATGGGGGGAAGGGAAGGGGCCTTGCATTCCGGCCACGACCAGGAGGCCGGCGCCGGGCGGGAGCTTCCCCTCCCGGGACGCTGTCGGAGCAGGTGCAGGGTGTCGAGAACAGGTTAGGGGCGAAGGGCGCCGGCGGCAGGCGGCCCCGCGGGGAGCAGCCTTACCTCTCCCGCGTCACTGGCGGCGGCCCCGCATGGGCGATGCCTGGCCGCGGGTCCTGGAGCCCGGAGCTGCTGCCGCTCGCCGGCTGTGCTGGGCGCTGTGACGGAGGCGCCGCGTGACGGACTCAGCGCCCCCAACCCGGCCCGCCCCGCGCCCCTCCCGCCGCGCTGGTTGGCTGCGAGCGGCGTCCGAGCTCCAGCTGCCAGCTGGTTTGTCGCGCGGGCAGAGGGACAGGCGTCGCGGCCGCCGCGGAGATGGGGCTGGGGCTGGGGCCGGGCCGCGGCCGGAGGGGGCTGGGGACGGGCTGTGACGTCACCACTGACACGGGGCGGGCTCCGCTGGGAAGTGGGGGACACACGCCGGGCTTTGTCCCCTCCCCCGGCGCAGCCCCCACGCGCTGCCGCCCTCCCGTACCTCTCCCGGGGAGGAACCCGGCGGCGCCCCGCTGAGACCCCTCGCCCACCTCAGGCTGTGCCCTCCCTCACCCTTCACCTTTCAAGTGAAACCGTCAAATATCCACCTGCCCGCCACCCCCCACCCGCGGCCAACAGCGCAGACGCGTCGCGGGGGCAGACGGAGCCGGAGTGGGCTCCTCGCGCCAGGGAGGGGACGTAGGGGCGGGCCTAGGATACTGACTCCGGGAGTAACAGGTGGATGTCAAAATCGCATCGTGAGTCTGGCTCGGAGCGCGGGAGCGAGACCAGAGCCGCGCAGACCGCCCAGCTCGGGGGATGATGCAACCGCCGCCCCAGACCCCAGACGGCCGCCTCCTCTCCCATTCCGCCTAGTGGAGACCCACTTCCCCAGGCCCCTCTGTCCCTGGGCTTTGTCCATCCAGGTTAACTTCCCTAGACCGCCCAGTTACGCGCTGCCTTGGGTCCACACTGGCAAACCCCAGCCCTGGTCATCTCCTCCCACCCCCACCCAGCCGCTTTCACGGTCACGGTTGCAGACCAGCCTCTCTGTGCGGACAACCAGCCTCCATCAGCCTTCCCCGCCCCCAGGGCTGGGCATCTGTGACAAGGCCTCTGGTCAGCTCGTCCATAGGGACTTCCCCGCACTGCGGTGCAGTGGGCGTGGTGACGTCACGCCACCCAGAAGCAGGGGCCCCGGAGTTCCTCCCCAGCCCAGCCTAGCCTTTGGCACCCTGAGCACCGCCGCTAAGCTACTGAACCCACCTCCGCGACCAGCAGGTGCCGGGAGCTGCCCCAGCAGCTTTTCTGTTAACCATTTAATCCTCAGGCAACCCAGGTGGTGCTTCATCTCCATTTGCAGCGGGCTTGCGGCTAGTAGGAAGGGCGCGCGCAGATGCACACCCACTTCTGCAAACGAGATCTGCCTCCCTCCCTCCCCCTGGAAAACCAGCGAGAAGCCGCCCCTCTCTTTCTATTTCTCAGGACTTGCATGAAAGAGAAGGTAATTATTCTTCCCAACCTTAGTAAAATAGAAACAAAAGCATCGGGGCCCCTGAGGGTAGAGGTCTTCATCGCTTTAATTTTAGTGAAATAATCTGGGCAAGTTCTCTATTTCTTGAGGCAATTGACATTTTTCTAGGAATTAATTTGACATTTTTCTAGGTATTAATCCATTTCATTAAAATGTTTCAATAACTAGCACGTTTTTCTTACAAGCATTGTTTCTGTTTTTACTTCTTTTTATTCTGTATTTTGATTATTTGCACTTTTCTCTTTCGAATATATTTTAAAATATTACCTAAGGTCCAAATTGTTAGGGTGGAAAGCGCAGTAGGTGCTCACAGGACAAGAAAGATTTCTCTAGACAAAAATTAGACTGTAACAGTATATAATTTATTTTGTATTTTTAGAAAGAGACGATGAGAGAATGAAAGCGAATAAAGAAGGAGAGGGAAAAAAAAGAGCAGCAAGGTGGGTACATCGCACCCCAGAGAAAGGGAGGTTCTCCATCCACCACAGCCTCTTCTTAACCTGCCATGGAGTTTTTTGTTTTTTAGAGACAGAGTCTCACTCTATCACCCTCGGTACAGTGCCATGGCGTCACAGCTCACAGCAGCCTCCAACACCTGGGCTTAAGCGATTCTCTTACCTCAGCCTCCCGAATAGCTGGGACTACAGGCGCCTGCCACAATGCCTGACTTTTTTTGGTTGCAGTTCGGCTGGGGCCGGGTTGGAATGCGCCATATACCCCCCTCGGTATATGGGGCTGGCACCCTACTCACTGAGCCACAGGCGCAGCCCTAGATTTTTTTTTTTTTTTTTTGAGACAGAGCTCAACCTGTCACCCTGGATAGAGTGCTGTTTTGCATCACAGCTCACAGCAACCTCCAGCTCCTGGGCTTAAGCGATTCTCTTGCCTCAGCCTCCCAAGTAGCTGGGACTACAGGCACCTGCCACAATGCCCGGCCATTTTTTGGTTGCAGCCGTTATTGTTCTTTGGCAGGCCCGGGCTGAATGAGAACCCGCCAGCTCAGGTGTATGTGGCTGGTGCTTTAGCCGCTTGAGTCACAGGCACCGAGCCAGCCATAGTGTTTTTTCACTTGCAGTTTAACCTCATTCTTACTGAAGAAAACTTAAAATTGTAAGTTGCTAGCATGTATGTTACCCTTCCTCTTTATATTGTAAAATTCCCGTTTTAAACACAAATTTAAAAACTTTCAACTTACATGCAAAATCACCAAAATTACATGTCTCATATTTGGTAGCTCATGTATATGTATGTATTCTGTTCTTATCAGAACGGTGGAAATGCCATGTAAAACTATTACAGCTCAACTGTTTTTGTCACTCCAATAGTGGAGCATTCTACCAACACGCCCTGCCTTCAGCTTACTGAGGAAGAAGGGATGAAAGAGGAACTCTGCATTTCTCATCTTTTCATTTGCTTCCTCCTGGCATTTTCAGCTTAAATGGATGGGGAACACAGGATGTAGAATGGGTAAGGCAAAGTGCCAAATTGCAGGGGCCTCGTGGTCACTGGTGTTTCTGAGGATGCCACTGTCTTCTTTCTATATCTGGAGCACGTTCTAGTGTCCTCTCCAGGCTGCAGTATATCACTGGCTGTGGACATAACCTCTTCACCTGGCCCTTGCTTTGAGTCCTGTGACAAGGATACACAAAGATTTGTGCATCTCCTCTGTGCATGCTCCCTGACCTCCAAAAACACAAAAGATAAAACTTTGGAGAATTTCAGGACATTAAAGAGGGCAGGGCCACCTCCTGAGTGTGGCCACGTGCAACTCACAGGCCTAGCAGTGAAAATATGCCAATCTCATTGCTTTCCTTTCTTTTCCCTTCCTCTCTTCCTCCCTCCCTCTTCCTTCTTCTCCTCCTGCTTCTCCTCTTCCTCTTTCAATCTCGTGAACTCTGAATTCAGAAAGCAGGAAATGAGCAGGGACAGTGGGGGCAAGCCCTGAGTGCCTGTCCACACACCAGTCCTGCCTTTGATTTTTCTGTTTAGAAGTTGAAAAATGATGACGTGTTCAAAGAAAAACAATGAGATTGGCCAACACTCTGAACCCCACACACACGTCCCCATGGAATGGAAGTTCCGAGTCCTCACACTAAGCCCCAAAACTGTGCTGAAGACTCATCCCTGACTCCACCTCCCCACACACTTAGAGGCTGCAGATCATCCAAGGGCCCAAGACAGAGGCGGCTCCCAGGCTCCAGTTGAAGACAAGGCTGGCTGTGCTCCCCCGGCCTGCCTTTGATCTGCAACCATACATTCACCCATCCCTTTCCTGACACCTGCTACATAGCTGGAGAATGACACAGGTGAGTAAACAGGCCCTGGCACCCCCTGCCCCAAGGGGTCTCCGCCACCCTCAGAGACACTGGGGAGGGATGGCAGCATGCCATCTGGGGCTTGCAAATTGCCCTCCTAAAATAATGCTGATTTCACTGAACCACAGGGGGAAAAAGCTGAAACTACATAATGATTAGAAAATAAACATGGAAATATTACCTGGCAACACTTATGGGATGTGGCTAAAGCTGTGCTCTGAGGAAAATAGCTAGCTTTAAACATTGCCTGAACCAAGAAAGGAAGCATGAAAAGAAATAAATGAGTCATTGGATTTTTAACTCAGGAAAGGTAGAAACAGAAGAAATCAAATTTTTTTGTTCTTTTTTTTTTTTTTTTTTGAGACGGAGCCTCAAGCTGTCACCCTGGGTAGAGTGCTATGGCGTCACAGCTCACAGCAACCTCCAACTCCTGGGCTCAAGCGAGTCTCTTGCCTCTGCCTCCCAAGTAACTGGGACTACAGGCGCCCGACACAATGCCCGGCCATTTTTTGGTTGCAGCCGTCATTGTTCTTTGGCGGGCCCAGGCTAGATTCGAACCCGCCAGCTCAGGTGTATATGGCTGGCGCCTTAGCCTTGTTCTTTTTTTTTTTTTTGCTTTCAATTGTTTTAGTTTGAAGGTTTTTAAATTTTCTTTCTTTTTCTTTTATTCATTCATTTATTTATTTATTTTTCATTGAGACAGAGTCTCACTTTTTGGCCCTTGGTAGAGTGCCATGGCATCATAGCTCACAACGACCTAAAACTCTTGGGCTCAAGCGATTCTCTTGCCTCAGCCTTCCAAGTACCTGGGACTACAGGTGCCCACCACAACATCTGGCTTTTTTTTTTTGTAGAGACAGAGTCGTGCTGGTCTCAAACTCCTGAGCTCAGGGCAATCCACCCACCTCAGCCTCCCCAAGTGCTAAGATTACAGACGTGAGCCACCGCACCTGGCCAGAAGAAATCAAATTAAAAGAAAGTGAATGGAAAGAATAATAAAGGAAAAATGAAGAAGAAATAAATAAGTCAGAAAATAGAACCATCAAAGAATTGTTCTTTGCAAAGAAGTAGGAGGCAGAAGATAAAGCACTGCTGATTAGTTTACCCAAGGAAAATAAGGAAGAAAGCACCAGCATACAATTAGAACCAAAAAACGGAGAAAGTCACAAATACAGATAATAGAAAAGCTCCATGTAACTAACTTGAAAATATTTAAGAACAAATTATTTTCTGAATAAAAACAATTTTCATAGCCGAACATTATGGCAGGCACCTTTTGTCCCACCTACTTGGGAGACTGAGGCAGGAGGATTATTTGAGCCTAAGAGTCTGAGGTTGCTGTGAGCTGTGACGCCAGGACACTCTACCAGGGCAACGCAATGAGACTGTCTCAAAATAAAATAATTAATTAATTAAAATAAAATTTTCAGAAATTGAAACTCAAATACATGGGTCATTACGAAAATTTTGAGATGCACAAAAATTAAGAAATGTAAAATCTCCACAGACGAAGCTCTCCCAGTAATACTAGTAAGCTATCTTGAAACTTGCACGAGTGGATCAGAAAGGAAGATGTCAACCGTGTTTCTTGGAAGTGAAATAACAGTGTGTCTCAAAACTATCATAGTGACCCATGTAGATCACTAGAGTAGAAGAAGCAGTTTTCCAAGAGCAGCCACCCCACAGGCCTGGGACCAGGTAATTTCACATTCTTTAAACTTAAAAAACTAGACTGTTCTAATATCACTTAAAGTAACCTGCAGCTATAAAAAAGATAATATCTAAGAATTTTTTTTTTCTTTTGGTAAAGTCAGCATAGAACTGATGCCAAGATCTGGCAGATAAACCCCAACATAGAAAACTGAGAAACCAATTTCATAACAATACTACTGAAAAAAAGTAAATAACATGGCCAGATAGAACTTGGTGAGACATTAGAATGATCCCTCTCTGGAATGAAATTGGTTCAATATTAGGAACCCCATTCGAATATAACCACCATTTTAGTGAGTCATAAGATAAAAAGAAATGAGATGATTGTAATGGATGCTGAAAAGGAATTCAACCAAGGGGCCATCTATTTCTAGTTGAAAAGCAGGCTCACACCAGTAATCCTAGCTCTATGGGAAGGCAAGGTGGGTGGATTGCCTGAGCTCACAGCCTGAGCCAGAGTGAGACTCTAAAAATAGCTGGGCATTTCGGTGGGTGCTCGAAGTCCCAGCTAATCGGGATACTGAGGCAAGAGAATTGCTTGAGCCCAAGAGTTTGAGGTTGCTGTGAGCTATGATGCCAAGGCATTCTACCAAGGGTGACAAAGTGAGACTCTGTCTTAGAAGGAAGGGAGGGAGGGAAAGAAAGAAAAAGAGAGAGACAGAGAGAAAGAAAGAAAGAGACAACCAAAGACTTTGGGGGAAAGTGGCTTCTTGGCTTTATTTGAGGAAGGGCAGCCCTGCAGGGTCTGGGTGGGTAAGTCTACTCAAGGGGCTACTCAGGGCAGAGGATGTCTTAACTCCCCATCAATGCCTGCAGAAGAGTAAGAGCTGCACCAGCCTCAAACATTAGAGGCCATAAGGGAGCTTTGGCTAAATGTTAACACCAGATTGGACACACAGTAAGTTCCACATAAATGTCTTCAGCAATGGTGAAATATCAAAAGTTTCCACTGCAATGCTATCACCTCCATTTTGTTTAGAAATATCAGCCTATGATGCAATGGGAAAAGAGACAGAAATATATGACCTAATAAGCAATGTGTATGTGGCCTCTGCCTCCATTTTCTGACACTGAAGCAGTGGGGGAGGGTCTGAAGACTGAGTTAATAATCTGTAATGCCTATGTGATGAAGGGGTATGATGTGAATGTTGGCGCCTCCTTCCCCAAATTTATATGTTGAAATGTAATTCCCAGGGTGCCAATATTAAGAGTTGTTAGGTCATGACAGGGGAGTGCTCATGGATGACATTAGTGCCCTTATAGGAGGGTTTGCAAGAGCCCCTCTCTCCTTCTGCTATGTAGGGACACCTAGAAGGCACCATCTACTGAAACAGAGGCCTTCACCAGACATCAGATCTGCTGCACCTTGGTCTTGGACTTTCCAGCCTCGGGAACTGTGAGCAACAAAGTTCTGCTGTCTGAAAATTATCCAGTCTAAAGTATTTTGTTACTGCAACCCAGAGCAGAGTACAACATAAAGGCTTTGTAACAACCCCTAAAGCACAGGGCCTGGAGAGCTTCTCGACTGATGATCCCAGGAGTCATGCACCCCAACTCCACACGATGGAAACTCCTGCTCTCAGGACCCTTTCAGGCACTACCCCCCCATGCACATCTTCATGTGGCTATATTCTTTGACATATCTTTTACAATAAACTGGTAAACATAAATGTTTCTCTGAATTCTGTGAGCTGCATAGCAAATTATTCAATCTGAAGAGGAGGTCATGGGAACCCCTGATCTGTAGTTGAGTTGGATGAAAGTGTGAGTCCTGGAGATCCACTGCTTGCAATTGGAATCTGAAGTGGGGCCAGTCTTGAGGGGTTGACTGTGGGATCTGCACTAATTCCAGGTTATTAGTGTTGTGTTGAATTGCAGGAACCCTAGCTTGTATCAGGAGAGTTGTAGAGGCTCGGCACCTGTAGCTCAAGCAGCTAAGGCACCAGGCACATACACCAGAGCTGACAGGTTCGAATCCAGCCTGGGCCTGCCAGACAACTACAACCAAAAAATACCTGGGCGTTGTGGTGGGTGCCTGTAGTCCAAGCTACTTGGGAGACTGAGGCAGGAGAATCACTTAAACCCCGGAGTTGGGGTTTGCTGTGAGCTGTGACACCACAGCACTCTACCCAGGGTGACAGCTTGAGGCTCTGTCTCAAAAAAAAGTTATAGAAATAGTTCATGGGGAGAAAAAGCTATACATTTGGCATCAGAAGCATTCAGTATAGAAAAGAAACAGTTGGGTTTTCCTATTTAAATAAAAGGTAAAAACTATTGGAATAGAAGAAACAAAATTATCATTTACTCACAGATGATGTAATCATCTATCTGGCAAACCTAAGGGATGAGTGAAAAGCTATGGGGAACAATAAGTCAGGGACCAGTAAGAAAACTTACCACTGGGAAGGCAGCAATTTCCACATAAACA
The DNA here is from genome assembly GCA_963573935.1 of Arctocebus calabarensis. Taxonomy (NCBI): domain Eukaryota; kingdom Metazoa; phylum Chordata; class Mammalia; order Primates; family Lorisidae; genus Arctocebus; species Arctocebus calabarensis. Next base: position 27,451 of record CAUYON010204053.1, on the reverse strand, counting down.
AACTACTAACAGTTAAAGCCCATCATGAAGAAGTCCAATCACAGCAGCAGTCAGAAATGTAAATACCCAGAAACAACAAAAAATGCACAGGTTTCCTGTTCATAAAGAAATTGTATAGAAATCTTTCAAAATCCATTGAAATGAGGTTAATTAAGGGGAAAGCATAGTGTAATTTTGGAAATGGGAGATTTTGTAAAAGAGCTAGTTTTCCCTGAATTAAAGCTACACATTCAAAGTAATCTCAATTAAAATAGCAACAGAATTTCACATGGAGAACCAACCATGCAAGATGAATCAGAAAATTTGTTAAAAAGAAGGATGAAGAGAATCTGCCCTATTTAGTATTAAAACATATCATGGAATTCTAATAATTAAAAAGATGCCAGCATTGAAAAAGAACTAGACCAAAATAAGGATGTCATTTCAAATAATTTTGGGGAAACAGAACATTTTATAATTGGTATTAGACGCTTAGAGAAAATATATGGCTGGATCCTACCTGCCATGTGAGATCGAGATCTATTCTTTTTTTTTCTTTTTCTTTTTTTCCATAGAGACAGAGTCTCACCTTGTTACTCTCTGTAGAGTGCTATAGCGTCACAGCTCACAGCAACCTCCAGCTTTTGGGCTTAGGCAATTCTCTTGCCTCAGCCTCCTGAGTAGCTGGGACCACAAGTGCCCACCACAACACCTGGCTATTTTTTTTGTTGCAGTTTGGCCAGGGTCGGGTTTGAACCCGCCACCCTCTGTATATGGGGCCAGTGCCCTCCTCACTGAGCCACAGGTGCCGCCCAATCAAGATAAATTCTTGATGGAACAAATATTTACTTGCAAAAACTGAAACTTTAGGAAATGAGAATGAAACACAGTGGATGTGGGCAATGCCTTGGAATGGAGAAAGCATGCCACATCACCCGAGTGCTCTGAAGATGGAGGGTGTTACATAAAAACTGAACATTTACTTGTCCCAAACGCCAGTAACAAGATTAAAAGACCAGCCCAGCACTGGGAAAACTGTTCCAACACATCTGAAGATGAAAAAGTTTCTTGCAGAGGTGGCGCCTGTGGCTCAGTGAGTATGGCGCTGGCCCCATATACCAAGGGTGGTGGGTTCAAACCTGGCCCTAACCAAACTGCAACAAAAAAATAGCTGGGCACTGTGGTGGGTTCCTGTGGGTCCCAGCTACTTGGGAGGCTGAAGCAAGAGAATCGCCTAAGTCCAGGAGCTGGAGGTTGCTGTGAGCTGTGACGTCACCGCACTCTACTGAGGGTGATTAAAGTGAGACTCTATCTCTAAAAAAAAAGAAAGAAAGGCTCAGCGCCTGTGGCTTAATGGGCTAGGGCGCCAGCTATGTACACCTGAGCTGGTGAGTTGGAATCCAGCCTGGGCCTGCCAAACAACAATGACGGCTGCAACCAAAAAATGGCCGGGCATTGTGGCGGGCGCTTGTAGTCCCAGCTTGAGGCAAGAGACTTGCTTGAGCCCAGGAATTGGAGGTTGCTGTGAGCTGTGATGTCATAGCACTCTATCCAGAGTGACAGCTTGAGGCTCTGTCTCAAAAAAAAAGAAAAGAAATAAAGAAATTTCTTGCATTAGAAAGAGCTTATGCAAACCACTAGCAAAAAATTTAAAAAGTAACTACCACCAGAGAACTGGACAGAGATATAAAGAGACAGTTTACAGAAAAATGAAAGAAAAGTGGGTCAATAGCAGGTAAAAAGATCATCACCGCTAAAGAAACACAAACCAAAACAGCAAAGTCTTTCTTTGACCATCAGATTTTCCAAAATTAAAGTATCTGATGATATCCGGCAAGAAATAACAGTTCAACCATTTTTGACCTACAGATAATCTAGAAAAATTGGCCCCTCTGTGCCATGGTCAAGTAGTGGAATTTTTCCGGAGAGTAGTTTGTCAAAGATGCACCTGCATTTGAAGTCCTCCTACCCTCAATTCAGTAACTCTCTGGCTAAAATTTGCCTGTGGTATATACACAGACAGAAAATTTTGCTGAAAGATTTTTTTTTGTAAGAATATTTGCAACAACATTGATGCAAAACCTGGAGATAATCAAGGTGTTCACCCATGGACACTGGTTAAATGAATTGGGATACACAGGAGTGATTTCTCAGAAGCTGCTAAGGAATGAGTCTCAATGAGCGCTGATGTGGAAAGATTACTAGCATATTTTGCTAAATTATTTAAAAGAGACACGGCTGGGCGCGGCAATTCAGGCTGTGATCCCAGCACTGTGGGAGGCTGAAGTGTGCAGATCGCATGAACTCAGGAGTTTGAGACCAGCCTGAACTGGAGTGAGACCCCGTCTCTAAAGAAAAAATAGCTAGGGTTGTGGTGGGCGCCTGTAGTCCCAGGCTATTCAGGAGGCTGAGGAAGGAAGATCGCTTGAACCCAAAAGCTGGAGGATGCTGTGAGCTGTGACACCACGGTACTTTGCCGAGGGTGACAAAGTGAGACTTTGTCTCAAAAAAAAAAAAGGAAGCGAATTACAAAGTCCCTGGTTCAGAATTTGGATGGAACCCTGGGGCGGGCGGTCTAACGCAAGAGACTCGCCTCTGCGTACAACCAGCCGGGTTCAGCCACGACTCCACCCCGGGACCCTGCGGATAGAGGACCCGCCTCACTGGAGACCCCACCCCCCAGAGACCACACCTCCTACTTGCTGGAGTCCCGCCCCTGGAGACCACACCCACTACTCTCCAGAGACCCTCCCTTAGAGACCACACCTCTGGAAACCCCGCCCCTATAAACCACACCCCTGGAGAGCCCGCCCCTAGAGACCACACCCCTTGAGACCCCGCCCCCATTTTGCCACACCCCCTGGATACCCCGCCCCTAGAGGCCACACCCCTGGAGAGCCCGCCCCTAGAGACCACACCCCTGGAAACCCATCTCCTAGAAACCAAACCCCTGGAGCCCCCGCTTCTGGAGACCACACCCCTAGAAACCCCGCCCTTGAGACCACATCCCTGGAGAGCCCGCCCCTAGAGACCACACCCCTGGAAACCCCTCTCCTAGAGACCACACCCTGGAGACCCCGCCCCTAGAGACCACACCACTGGAGACCGAGCTCCTAGAGGCCACACCCCTGGAGACCCCGCCCCCAGAGACCACACCCATGGACACCCACCTACTCCTACACTTGGACACTACTGCCTCATTGAAGACCTCGCCCAGAAGGCCCAGTTTCTGAAAACCCCAACGCGGAAGGCCGGCCCCGGAGCCTCCTCCCCAGTAGAGGCCCCGTCCTGGACATCTTGCCTCTCTGGAGCCCTCGGCCCTGGGGACCCCAGCCTCGAAGGCTTAGCCCCGGAGTCTCCGCCCCGGTGAAAGCGGCCCCCGGTTTCCATAGCATCTTCTCGGCTTTTTGTGTCCAAGTTGCAGCCTCCCGGAGCCTGTGGGAAGGGCCGTTACCATAGCAACGGGGGCGGGGCCAGACTGGCTCCCAGCCCAGACTGAAGTCTGCCAGGCTGAAGAGCAGGTCTTGCTGGGCTCCTCCTCTGAGAGAGGCCCATGAGGTCCCGAACCTGGACCCTGAAATGCCAGCAAGCTGCAAAGGGTTCTATAAGCTTGCCCTACGTCGCGGTGGGGTAAGGGGCAGGTCCAGCCACAAAGCTTCAGCCCTGGAAGGTCCTTAGGGATCCAAAGTTGCATTTTACAAATGGGAACACTGAGGCCAAGATAAGAAAACGGGAGAAGTTTGCTGCAAAACAGGGCGTTTGTGTCCAGGCAGGATCCTGCTGGCTCAGGCAGGATCCTGCTGGCTCAGACAGGACCACTTTCATCCCAACTTGGCTCAGATGTCTTTTGAGACAGTTTTCCTGGCCCAGCCCTTGGATCCTGTGCCAGGGAGCTCCCTGTCTGGCAAAGCCCCTGCACACCTGGTCCCCACTGATCCCCTCCAGGTGCCTGCACCACAAGGGGCCTTGCCCACTGCACAAGCACATGTTCTCCCTGGCCTTTCCCTAAAACTAGAGATTGGGTAGCCTCTTCCTCCTCCAGGCAGCCTTCCTCCCCTCACTAATAGTTCCATGGGCACCTTGGGAGCTGTGCTACTCGGGAGTGGGAGGGAGTCAGGGTCCCACCCCCCATCCCCTGCTGAGAGGGCTTCTTAGGCTCTGGATTGTCCATTTTCTGCTCTGCAACTGGGCGCTAGCAACCTTAACCAAACAAATGCAAATCTAAAAGACAATTGTTTTCTTTTTTTAGAGACAAGAGTCTTACTTTGTTGCCTTCAGTAGAGTGTTGTGGCATCACAGCTCACAGCAACCTCCAGCTCTTGGGTTTAGGCGATTCTCTTGCCTCAGCCTCCCAAGTAGCTGGGACCACAGGCACCTGCCACAACACCTGGCTATTATTTGTTGCAGTTTGGCTGGGGCCGGGTTTGAACTCACCACCCTCGGTTTATGGGGCTGGTGCCCTACTCACTGAGCCACAGGTGCTACCCTAAAAGACAATTCTTAAGCAGGTGATGATAACTGTTACCTATGTAAGTAAGTACCTTTTGGGAGTGCCTGTTATTTATACCATAGCTCTTGCAATTGTCAGAAGTGTGCAAAGATCATCTGGGGTGGAAAGCCCCAGTCCTCTCAATTCTCTGAATTATGCCTAATTTTTGTTTTGTGCATCGTGTCTCTGAGAGTCAGAGGGGCAACATGAAGGTAATGCCATCCTCAGGGAGGGGGATGCCTGAAACAAATGAGATGGCAGGGTACAAATTGTCTGAGAACCAGGCCGAGTGAGATTCTGGCTCTGCCTCTCACTAACATGTGAACCTGGGTGGTCACTAATCTCTTTAAGCCCAGCCCCTCCGTGTGTGGAATGCAAAGCAATTACCCAAGCAATTGCAGGGCATGTGACATGTGCCCAACAAACAATGGCTGTCAGGGCCTGTTGGGTATCTACCTCCTTCATGATGATTGGGAGCTGGCCTGGCTCACAGCCTAGCCCCCCAGATAGAGGACACAGCACAGACTCACCAGGCTGGTAGAGAGCAGTGTGTGCAGAGCATTCAGAACCTGAGCAGTGTGTCAGCAGGTTTCCTGCACACGTGGGCTGCTGTGATGGGTAAGACAGGACACCAGCCACTGGCCTGGGTGCAGGGGGAGAGGGTCGGAGGAGCTCAACACTGGCCCAGCTCTCAAGGTAGAGCTGGGGCCCAGGAGCTGTAAGAGACTCAAGCCCTAGAGCTAGGACTCTCCACCAGGCTGGCCCAGGAGCAGTCCAAGGCCAAATGAGTGGAATGAAGGCTACAGCTAAGACCCTCAAGGGAGGTGCACAAGGAACAAGCTGGCCAGGCAGAGCTTCTAGCCCAGCCTGGAGACACCTGCTGCTGGTTTTTCACAGCGGCCCTGGCCTTCCCCCAGCATCTGCTCCCACTATAGAATGTGCAACGTGGTCAGTTTTGAATAGCTGAGCCATGTTTACTCTTATCCAGAAAGGGAATGGGGCACACAATTGTCAACCCCATTTTGCAGATGAAGAACCCAAGGATAAATTATTCGAAAAGCCTCTGATGGTCAGGGAGTGCCTGCAACTAGCTTGAGCCAGATCCCAGGCTGAACGCTCCTCCCCGACCTCCAGTACCTTCTCTGGGACCTGAGCCAGGACCCCAGGCAGCTCTTACAGGATGGCAGGAAGCAGGTTCCCTTGTAGGAAGCCCAGCTTTAACTAACCTCTCCCCTGCTAAAGGCAGGACTTGTGGGTGACCTCTTGCCCTCATCCAAGCCCACACCTCACAAGTCCCCAATGAAAGCACATGTAGTGAGAATAAGATGGAGTCATTCAGGCTAGGATCAACTTGACACAGCTGGCCTGGTCAGTTTAGGTCCTAAGCGACCTTCACCTCCTATCTCCCACTCTTACTGTTTTGTAAATTTAGCTCTCACCCTAAAGATGCCTATCTTGAGTAGTTTAGGTAGATTGAATTAGGAGATTAATTTTTGAATTGGAATGGAATAATTCATTGAGTTACGCTGATTATTATTTGGAATGGGGGTTGGTGTGGTCTGTGCTTTGAACTTTTATGTCTAAAACTGATTTTGGAAATGGAAGAACAGAACAGTCCTGGAGCGGCTACTGTTCTCCAGAATCCTTGCGTTTTGACAAAGTTTGGTGGCCTTCTGCCCATCACTGCATATTGGCTGACAGTGACAGGCAGCTGGACCCTCTTCGTCTGGTAACACCGCCACTAACAAGCAATTTCCACCTGGCTCAGCCTTCTGGCCCTGACTGCAGGTCAGCAATCCTGATTCCATCTCTGTGGCTTCTGGGGTCCCCAGTTAAGGGCTCCATGAGGCCCTGCTGTGGACAAGTCCTGGTAGCCAAGTTCCTCTTGCCCACAGAGCGTCTGAAAGCAGGAGGGCGAAGCGAAGCCGTTTCTGTGCAAACTTTCAAACACTCAGGCTCACAGTCCCTGTTTTAGTTTGATTGTTTTGGTGGACACATGTTCGTGGACTCCCCCCTCTGTGCCTGGAATTGAGGTCCCCTCCCCAGTTTATAGATGGAGAATGGAAGAAGTCAGGACCAGGGTGCTGGATGGCAGATACCAAGTTAACTGTCCCTCCCTGTTTCTCTGTTGAACAGAAAAATTGTCCAGCCCCTATTCCTAAATTTCTCCTGAAAATCCAAATGTTTATAGAAATAGAAGTCATAAAAAGAAATAAAGAACAATGTCTTTGTCCCCGTAAACAGGACTGGTGAAGATGTTTATTGGGGAGTCCTTGAGGGCTAGACCCCAAACTGGGCCATCCCAAGGATAAGGGGTGAGGAAGAGTAATAAGGTATTTCTGAAGAAGCCCCGGGTTTCTGACCTTGGGGCCCTTTGAGGGTGACCACGTGTCCAAGCCTGCCAAGACAGTCCTGCTTTGTGCTGATTGTCACACTTTCTTCACTTTCCAGAATCCCCTGGCTTGGGCAAAGACCCAGCCACCCTCACATAACAGCGGGAGGACACAGGCTCAGCTCCTGGGTCAGGAGGAAGGGGTGTGTGTGTGCGTGTGTACACATAGAAAAGAAAGAGGTGCCAAGTGGAGGGGCTGGAGACCCTCAGAGCTCTGGGTGGTGGGAAGGGGTATGGCTGAGACGTGGGGGCCAGGGGAACCCAGCCCAGGAGACCTCCCAGGCATCCAGGCTCTCTTGACCACACACTCCTGAGTCCCAGCCCTGGAGTCAGACTCAGGGAGGCTGGGGGAGGCCCTGCAGTCTATGGGAGCACAACCCACCCACCGCCCACCGCAGTCCTAACTTTGACTCTTTGCAGAATCCCCCAGGAGTCAGGACCAATGTCACACACTCCATTCCGTGAAGGAGTGAGGAAGCCTGCAGGAGAAAGACTCAGGAGCTGGAGCCCTGGCTGGGCTGGAGCAGAGTTGGTGGCCCCTCCTGGCTGAAGGTGGGGATCAGAGGGGCCCCAGGCTTCTGGCGGGGGAGGCCCACTGGGGACCTGTACTGTGGGCTGCTCTTCCAGGCCTTGCTCGTGGAGCCCTGGACAGTGCTGACGCAGTGTGGCAGGCGGCCGGCAGACGGAACGCCTGGGCTGGAGCCAGACCCCATTGCTGCACCTGTGTCCCCCAGGCAGTGGCTTCCAGCAGAGCCAACAGCACCCAAGACCAAAAGGGACTGTGGACTGTTCCCAGATCAAAGTCCACAGCACCTCTCAGCTCTCTGCTCCAGGTCTCTCCACTTTCCCCTCCTCTTCTATTCACAGACTCTGCATGTCCCTCTACTGGGCCACAGGGCTTAGGGACAGGAAGGACTGCCCGTTTCCGGTCTGGTAGGTGAAGTGAAAGATCATTCTGCATTTTTTTTTCTTTTTTCAGATAGAGTCTCACTTTGTCACCTTCGGTAGAGTGCCGTGGTGTCACAGCTCCCAACAACCTCAAACTCTTGGGCTTAAGAGATTCTCTTGCCTCAGTCTCCCAAGTAGCTGGGACTACAGGTGCCCGCCACAACGCCTGGCTAATTTTAGAGACAGGATCTTGCTCTGATGCAGACTGGTCTCAAACCTGTGAGCTCAGGCAATCCACCTACCTCGACCTCCCAAGAGCTAGGATTACTGGCGTGAGCCACCATGCCCAGCGCTAAAACCCGAAGTTATGAAAACTTAAAGTAGCAGGGTGTGGTGGCTCACACCTGTAATCCCAGCACTGGGGGAGGCTGAGGCAGGAGGATTGATTGAGTTGAGGAGTTCGAGGCTTGTCTAAGCGACAATGAGACCCTGACTTACGAAAAAAAATTGAAAAACCAACCCAGCCATCATAAAAAGCACCTATAATCCCAGAGGCTTTGGAAGCTGAGGCAGCAGGATGCCCACAGCCTGAGTCTGAGGTTGCAGTGAAATACAACGCCATAGCACTCTGCTCAAGACAGGGTACAATTCTGCCTTGACCAAAAAAAAACAGGCAGTGCCTGTGGCTCAGTGAGTAAGGCACCGGCTCCATATACCAAGGGTGGTGGGTTTGAACCTGGCCCTGGCCAAACTGCAACAAAAAAATAGCCAAGTGTTGTGGCGGGCACCTGTAGTCCCAGCTACTTGGGAGGCAGAGGCAGGAGACTCGCTTGAGCCCAGGAGTTGGAGGTTGCTGTGAGCTGTGATGCCATGGCATTCTACCCAAGGTGACAGCTTGAGGCTCTCAAAAAAAAAAGAAAAAAGGAATTGTTCTTTTAAAATGAGGGTATAACTACAGAAACAGATTATTTTTAACATTAAATATTTATATAAAACGTGAAAATCTAGGGCAGCACCTGTGGCTCAAAGGAGTAGGGCACTGGCCCCATATACCAGACGTGGTGGGTTCAAACCCAGCTCCGGCCAAAAACTGCAAAAAAAAAAGTGAAAATCTAAATAAAATTGGTAATTTTCTAAGAAAATATTAATCATCAAGATTTCTCACAAGGAGCAATAAAATGAATAGTTTAGTAACACAAGAAACAAATGGCAGAGACAGTGACTGGTCTCACCCAGACTTCTACAGATCATCCGGGATCAGGCCCAGATCATTACCTGGGCAAGTTCTCCCAACTCTCAAAGAACAGGTGATATCTGTTATTTAAAGTATTATAAGGTAGAAAATTAAAAAAATGGTACGATTAGTTTTCTGAAGGTAACATAATCCTTGTATCAAAACCAACAATAGCACAAAATGTGGTATCACTTTCTAACATAAAGACAAAAATATGAAGTGGAATTTAATAGTAAAGTACAAAATGACATAGCATGACCGTATAGAACTTACTTCAAAAATGAAAGTAGGCTCAGCGCCTGTGCCTCAGCGGGCTAAGGTGCCAGCCACATACATCTCAGCTGGCAGGTTCGAATCCAGCCCAGGCCCGCCAAACAACAATGATGGCTGCAACCAAAAAATGGCCAGGCGTTGTGGCGGATGCCTACAGACCCAGCTACTTGGGAGGCGGAGGCAGGAGACTCGCTTGAGCCCAGGAATCGGAGGTTGCTGTGAGCTGTGATGCCATGGCACTCTCTCTAGGGTGACAGCTTGAGGCTCTGTCTCAAAAAAAAAAAAAATAGTTGGAGGAATTCACTGATAAGATTCTTTACTGAGCGACAAGAATAAAGATCTCTCCCAGGTGTGTTAATTTGGAAGCCTGCCAAATGTGACCTGTAGGTTGTTACAGACAAAGACTGAAAACAACCCAGATATTCATCAACAGAAAAATTTATGGATAAACAAATGATAGCATATCTATAAAATGATTATGCCCAGCAGTAAAAAGGAGTGAACTACAGGCATGTGAGACATTGTGGGTGAGTCTCAGAACTATTGCACTAGGTGTAATACCATAGACACAGGGGGACATGGTATGAGACCCCAGAGCAGACAAAATCACCTGCAGTTATAGAAATCAGATCAGTGGCTGCTTCTGGGGGTAGAGATGGACTGAGAAGGGACGAGTAAGGACTATCTGGTTCTCCACACCTTGCTGTGTGTCTGAGCTGAATTCATGTGCGCATCCGAGCATTTCACTGTGCACAAACTATACCTCAATACACCAAAGCCAAAGCTGCCACAGAGGCAGCTAAAGTTGTCCCCATCCCAGTCCCATCCCTCCCACTCTGGAGGTAGTGAAATTCATGTTTTCATAATTCTACTGTATTTGTATGTACCCCCAAACAATACATAGAAATGTCCTTTGGCTCGGTGCCCGTACCACAGTGGTTACAGCGCCTGCCATATACACTGAGGCTGGCGGGTCCGAATCCTGTCTGGGCCAGCTAAACAACAATGACAACTGCAACAACAACAACAAAATAGCTAGGCATTGTTGCAGACGCCTGTTACTTGGGAGGCTGAGGCAAGAGAATCAATGGAGCCCATGAGTTTGAGGTTGCTGTGAGCTGTGACGCCACAGCACTCTACTGAGGGCAACATAGTGAGACTCTGTCTCAAAAAAAGAAAAGAAATGTCCTGTGTACTAAAATGTGTATAGAAGACACTGGCCATTGCCTTTTCACCAAGCATTGTGCTTGGGGGTTTTCATTGTAGCCACGCGCAGACCTGGTCCGTTCACCCTAACTGATATAGCACTTACTTGTGACGTGAATGCACTACACTTTATTTACCCATTCTTCCACTGAGGTACACGTAGGTGGCTTCTAGTTTGGCCCTTCTGGTCTTGGGTGACACCTGGCATGTAACTGCTGGGTCTTAGGGCTGGCAATGCCTCAGAGGTGAGTGTGGCTTCACACTCCAGCCAGCAGCCCACCTGCCGGGTGTGGCCACTGCGTGTGCTCCCAGATCCGAAGGCCATCCGGTGGTCTCTCTTGCCTATTTTGTTTTCTGTGTTTATTTGTGGTTTGATTTCTCCTTGGCATTTGTCTCTCTCTGTGTCATTACATGTTCTCACATTTACTGGTCTGCGTGTGTGTGTTTCTGGGTCATCTGGTATTTGGCCATTTTATTAATCTTCCTTATCTGTCCCTTCAGATTTCCTAAGGGATAAAAATATTTCATCTGAAAATATTAATTTTGTTTCCTGCTTGCCAATATTTAGATCTAGCATTTGTTTTTCTTGTCTTCACATTGAGTGGGGGGCTCCATGAAAATGCTGAATGTGAGCATAAGTAGCAACCAGGAAAGTCTTGTTTTTAGCCTCCTTGGAAATACACTGAGTTATTCATTCTGGTGTTTATTTATTCATCATCAAATATTTCTTGGCCTGTATTTTTGTGCCAAGCACTTCTTGATTCTGGGTAGACAGCTAGGCAGACAAGATCCTTGCTTCTTGGAAGAAAAGAGGAAATAAAAGAAAATAAATACAATGATTTTAGAAACATAAATGTTAAAATTAGAATAGAGTATCTTGTTTGAGCGTGATGGAGGCTGTGTTTGATGCTGGATTTTGGCAGATATTGTTATAAAGTTAGGAAGATTCATGCTGTCCTTAGTTTAAAAATTTGTATCAGGAATAATTTTTGAATAATATCAAATGTATTTTTATTTTATTTTATTTTTTTCGTGGAGACAGAGTCTCACTTTTTTACCCTCAGTAGAGTGGTAGAGTGCCGTGGTGTCACACAGCTCACAGCAACCTCCAACTCCCAGGCTTAGGCGATTCTCTTGCCTCAACCTCCTGAGTAGCTGAGACTATAGGCGTCCACCACAACACCTGGCTATTTTTTTTAATCATTGCAGTTTGGCCAGAATTGGTTGTTGAACCCTCCACCCTCGGTATATGGGGCGGGTGCCCTACCCATTGAGACATAGGCGCCACCCTCAAATGTATTTTTAGCATCAATCAACATAACATAGTTTTTCCATGTTCTAAACTATTAATGTTAGGTGTATAAATTGAATAATGAAATTGCCTATTGTTGAACTTTACTTTCTTTTTTTTTTTTTTTTTGAGACAGAGCCTCAAGCTGTCACCCTGAATAGAGTGCGGTGACATCACAGCTCACAGCAACCTCCAATTCCTGGGCTCAAGCGAGTCTCTTGCCTCTGCCTCCCAAGTAACTGGGACTACAGGCAAACGCCTGGCCATTTTTTGGTTGCAGCCGTCATTGTTGTTTGGCGGGCCCAGGCTGGATGCGAACCCGCCAGGAACTGCCCCGATTTGTGTATTTTCTTTTTTGACGTGTCTGTTCAAGTTTTTGCCCATTAAAAAAAATAAAGGTTGGTAGGCCGGTGGAGGTGGCTCACACCTGTAATCCCAGTACCTGGGAGGCCAAGGCAGGTGAATTGCCTGAGCACAGGTTTGAGACCAGTCTGAGCCAGGGCAAGACCTCATCTCTAAAAATAGCCAGGCGAGGGCACGCCTGTTGCTCATCCAATAGGGCGCTGGCCCCCGTATACCAAAGGTGGCAGGTTCAAACCCGGCCTCGTCACAGAAAAATAGCCGGGCGTTGTGGCGGGCACCTGTAGTCCCAGCTACTTGGGAGGCTGAGGCAAGAGAACCACCTAAGCCCAGGAGTTGGAGGTTGCTGTGAGCTGTGGGATGCCATGGCACTCTACCGAGGGCGATAAAGTGAAACTCTGTCTCTACAAAAAAATAAAATAAAAATAAAAATAGCCAGGCGGTATGACAGGCTCCTATATTCCCAGCTGCTTGGGAGGCCAAAGCAAGAGAATTGCTTAAGCTCAGGAGTTTAAGGTTGCCGTGAGCTATGACGCCACAACTCTATCGAGGGTAACAAAAGTAAGATTCTGTCTCAAAAAAATAAATAAATAAAATAAAGGTTGGATATTTGCCTTTTTTCCTTATTGAGTTGCAATATTGTTTATATGTTCTGTATACAAATCATTTATTAATTACATGTGCTATGAATATTTTCTGCCAGTTCATGGTCTGCCTATTTTATTCTCTTGATATTTGGATGAACACAGTTTTTCATTTTGATGAAGTCTACCTGACCTTTTTTCCTCTCTTGTAGTTAGTGTTTTTTTTCATCCTAAGATATCTTGGCCTGCCCTAAGGCTGCAAAAATAGTCTCCTGTGCTTTTGTCTGGTAGTTTTACCGTGTCAGCCTCTGCCATGACTTCTGTGACACAGCTTGAACTGCTGTCCTGTTGTCTGAGTGCCACTCACAAAGAGCATCCTCTTCCTGCTGGATCATGTTGGCACCTGCTCGAAAGTCATTGACCATTTGTCTTGGATCTATTTTTAGACACTTTGTTGTGTTCCACTGATCAATTTGCCTTTCCTTTTTCTGATATCACTGTCTTGATTACTAGAATTTTCAAGATCATTTTATTTGTTTTTAAAAACAGGATCTCAAGCAGAAGTAGAAAAATGTTAACATTTGTTAAATCTGGTGATGGGTATATGGATTTTTGAAAGCTTTCAAAATATTTTAAAATATAATTGAACACATATGGAAAACAGATTTCAATCATAATAGCAACAGAATTCTAATAGTACCTTGGAATAAATTTAACAATAAGAGAATAAGACCTTTATTTTAAACAACTGGAAAATATTATTGAAACACAGAATTAAGGCTGGGTGCAGTGGCTCACGCCTGTAATCCCAGCATTCTAGGAGGCCAAGGCGGGTGGATTGCCTGAGCTCACAGGTTGGAAACCAGCCTGAGCCAGAGTGAGACCTCGTCTCTAAAAATACCCAGGTGTTGTGGCCTGTAGTCGCAGCTACTTGGGAGGCTGAGGCAAGAGAACCGCTTGAGCCCAAGAGTTTGAGGTTGCTGTGAACTATAATGCCAAGGGTGACAAAGTAAGACTCTATCTCAAACAAAACAAAACAAAACACACACACACACACGGAATTAAGCTGAATAACTGGAAGATATATTATCTTCCTGGAAGGGAAGACCACTGTAAATTTAATGCAATTGCTATAAAACTATAAGGATAGGCTCGGCGCTTATGGCTCAGCGGGCTAAGGCGCCAGCCACATACACCTGAGCTGGTGGGTTCAAATCCAGCCCGGGTCCGCCAAACAACAATGCTGCAACCAAAAAAAAAAAAAAAATGGCCGGGCGTTGTGGTGGGCGCCTGTAGTCCCAGCTACTTGGGAGGCAGAGGCAAGAGACTCGCTTGAGCCCGGAATTGGAGGTTGCTGTGAGTTGTGATGCCACAGCACTCTATCCAGGGTGACAGCTTGAGGCTCTGTCACAAAAAAAAAAAAAAACTATGAGGATAGGGACCGGGTGCAGTGGCTCACACCTATAATCTCACCAGTCTGGAAGGCCAAGGCAGGTGGATTGCTTGATCTCATGAGTTCAAGTCCAGCTCAAGCAAGAGCAAGACCCTGTCTCTACTAAAAATAGAAAAACTGAGGCAAAAGGATCGCTTAAGCCCAATAGTTGGAGGTTGCTGTGAGTTATGATGATGCCAAGGCACTCTACCCCAGGGCAACAGCTTGAGACTCTGTCACAAAAAAATAAAATAAAATGAGGACATTTTATGAACTTAACATTTATTCTCAAGTCAATCTAGGTGAAACAAATAGAAGTGTATATTGAGAAAAGAGATTAAATCAAGTGATAGAAAATTTGCTGAAATTTACCTATCCTGTGGAAAATCAGCCTTAATTCAGACTCATAGGTCAGAAGATGACATTGCAGAAACAAAATTGGCAGCAGAAGTGACTGAAATTAAATCTTTTCTTAGATCTTGGCAGAAGAGAAGTTGACCTTGGAGGATGACGTTCGGGGATCAATTCTTTTTTCATCTGTTATTCAAGAAAATGTGAGAGGGAGCCAGGAGGCCAGCCCATAAGCCCATGATATTGCAGTTTGTGAGTTTCCAAAGGAAGCAAAATTGAGGCTCAGAGGTCAGAAGCTGCTTTCCCAGGCTAGTTCAGGCCCCTCCACTCTCACCCCAGATGCAGTCGCTGGGGTGAGAACGGGAGAAGTAGAGGGAGGTGTGGAGGGGATGCCCTTGAGGAGCACAGCCAGGGACCCCCCCGGAGGGCATCTGTGCGGGCCCTGAGTGGGAGAGTGAATTCCCTCTGTCTGGTCACTGAGGGGTCTAGGGGTCTGAGCACAGCGGCCAGAAGGGATCCTTGTACCTCCCTAGTGTACCTTCTGGGAAAGAAGAGGTAACACCTGGGATGCTTCTGAAGGGCTAGAGAAGGTTGGCAAATGGTCCCGACTGACGGCATCATGGGGACCCATCCTCTGCCTCGCAGGCAGGGACCCCACAGCAGCCAAGGGCAAACACACCTCTCCAGAGCTGGACGTCCACTTTCTGCCCACCCACGCGGGGCTGAAGCCCCATTAACATACACGCTCAGGTGGCCAGTGCCCGGTGGCAGCCCCTTCCCCTCCAGGCCAGCCTCCCCTGTATGGCAGGTGCCCTTGTGTAGGTCACTCACACTCCACGCCTCAGTTTCCTCATCTGTAAATGGAGAATAACAGCAGAATTTTTTCCAGGGGCTTCAAGGACTAGCTGAGTTACATTCTGCAAAGTGCCAAGGACAGGACACACCTGAGGGCCCACTCATTACCCCACAGCTTCTAGAACATACATGAATCCCAATTCCCACCTGGGCTTTTGATTTCAGCCCTTCTCAGACTAAAATAAATATTTACAAGCTGTTGGGGCTCCCAAAACACTTTAAGCCTTGAGAGAGATGTGGCTGGGCTATGAATGACTATGGTCATAACTTACATTTCTCAAATTACAGATTAACTTAACCTCTTATTTTTCTTCTTCTGTACAAAGATTACAGAGAATTAAAGGATGTCAGGAACAAAAGCCTCTTGCCTTCCTAACCCAATGATAGCAAACCCATGACTATTACACCGTCTGTAAAAAATGTTAAAAGTACCCTTTGCAACCAAAACACTGGCTGTTAGCAGTCAAACTGCTGTAACTGTGTGTCGATGCTGTAATATCAGAGCACCTGCCTCCTTCCATATACTTACAAACTTCCCATCACAGAAGGCTAACTCCACTCTCCTTGGAATTAGTGTTTCTGGGTGGGTGATCCTCGGAGTTTACACTTGAATAAACTCCTTAAACTACATTCTATCCTTTTGATTATTTCAGGTTGACAAGCTAGATCTGGCAGGAGTTGGGTGCCCTGCTTGCCCCTAAGAGGTCCCTACGATCTGTGCTTCTGGATGGACCAGAAGAAAGGAGCCTGCTTCCAGAGTCCGGAGTGACCCTTCTTGGCGCATTTTCCCCTTTCCCTCCAAGAATCAAGTGAGACCTCAGGATCCAAGTTTCATGGGGTTGTTAGTACAAAGAGGAGACTTCTCTTCCCTCTCTGAAAGTTCCCTGAAAAATCAACTGACAAAAGTTGCAGTACCCGGAGAGAAGCCACACAGAATTACCATCCAGACCCAACATACATGCACGGAAATCATACAAATATAAGGTCTCAAAGGCAGGATGGCTGACACTTTTATCCATCTCCTTGAGAGAAAGAATGCCCATGAAGGAAGCTGGGAGTGTGGCCAAGGGTGCCAGTGACTGGACAGGTCAGGAAGAAAGAAGAGGAGGCCTGGCCAGCAAGGGGGTGTCATGCGCCCCTCAGAGAGAATAGAAGACGAAATGCTCTTTGAGACCTTTAAAGGTGTTGGCCTCTCAGTTCACCTTCCCTGGATCCAGACCAGGGACAACATGGCTGCATGACACATGTCCTACACAGACACAGACTCCCTCACAAAAGACAGCTCTGCCCAGCAACTGCGGTCTGGAGGCCTCTGAACAGCCACCCAAAAATATGTCAAAAATATATATATTTCAGGCTCAGTGCCCATAGCACAGTGGTTATGGCGCCAGCCACATACACCAAGAGTGGCAGGTTCAAACCCGGCCCAGGCCAACTAAACAACTGCAACCAAAACATAGCCCAGCTTTGTGGCAGTCGCCTGTAGTCCCAGCTACTAGGGAGGCTGAGGCAAGAGAATCATTTAAGCCCAAGAGTTTGAGGTTGCTGTGAGCTGTGACGCCATAGCACTCTACACAGCACTACATAGTGAGACTGTCTCAAATATAGGTGAGACTCTGTCTCAAAAATAGGGGCAAGTAGGGCACCTCCTTGTTCTCCAGTAGACAGAAGGGAGGCAATGTTTGGACGGAGGCTTTCCCGTGAGCTGGTTCTATGGAAACCGGAGGGCTTAGGTCTGGGCACACGTCTCTGCTGTCTCCCCAGCTCCTGCGCCCCGCCCTGGGATACTTCTATTCCAGGGGCCACACCCCTCCAGGAAGCTCTGCAGCTCTGCCCACGCACCTGAGTGGCAGGCCCGTCATCCAGATGCCCGTCTGTTAACCCATCTCAGGGCTCCCCACCTCCGGGAGCCTCCTATTCCACAACACAGAAAGGCTGTTGTCCTCATCCGGACACACAGCATCAGCCTGACGATGTGCAGTAGGCAGCACCCACCCTCCTGAGACTGATTCCGGGGGACGCATCACGTAGATAAGACCCTAAACTGCAGAAGGTGATGAGCCCGAGGTGTGAGGATACCCGCTGCATGTTGAGAGAGATTTGGGCCCAGGACAATGGGGCCCTAACTGAATCCGACCTAACAGACTAGCTTCTTTCTTTTCTTTCTTTCTCTGTCTCTTTCTTTCCTTCCTTTTTTTTTTTTTTTTTTGAGACAGAATCCAACTCAGTCGCCCTGAGTATATGCAATGTCATCATACCTCATAGCAACCTCAAACTCTTGAGCTCAAGTGATCCTCTTGTCTCAGTCTCCTGAGTAGCTGGAACTATAAGCACCCACCACAGTTATTCTATTTTTAGTAGGGATGGGGTCTCTACTCTTTTTTTTTTTTTTTTTTTTTTTTTTTGTAGAGACAGAATCTCACTTTATCGCCCTTGATAGAGTACCGTGGCATCACACAGCTCACAGCAACCTCCAACTCCTGGGCTTAGGCGATTCTCTCCTGCCTCTACCTCCCCAGTAGCTGGGATTACAGGCGCCTGCCACAACGCCCGGCTATTTTTCTGTTTTTTTTGCAGTTCGCTGAGGACAGGTTTGAACCGGCCACATTCGGTATATGGGGCCGTCGCCCTACTCGCTGAGCCTCAGGCGCCACCCCATGGGGGTCTCTACTCTTGCTCAGGCTGGTCACAAACTCCTGAGCTCAAGTGATCAATCTGCCTCAGTCTCCCAGAGTGCTGGGATTACAGATGTGAGCCACTGCCCCTGGCCTAACAAACTAGCTTTTTAGGATATTTTTTAGACAACTGGAAAAATTGGGATAATGGCCAGGTTATCAGATGACATGAAAGAATCATTTTTAGTTTTTTTAAATATGATAATGGCAAAGAAAATGCCCATTTTTTTAGATGCACACAATAAGATTTGGATGAAATAATATTTGGGATTTGTCTCAAAACTCTTCAGCAAAATTAAACATGTAAAAGTGGGGCAGGGGTGGGAAGATCCCAACACGTGCATGAGGAGGTCCCTGCCTGCTGCTCTGTAGTCTAAGGAATTTCAATCTTTTTTTTTTGAGACAGAGTCTCACTAATTGTTGCCCTGGGTAGAGTGTCATGGCAACACAGCTCACAGCAACCTCATACTCTTGGGCTCAAGCGATTCTCTTGTCTCAGTCTCCCAAGTAGCTGGGACTACAGATGCCGGCCACAACGCCCGGCTATTCTTTGGTTGTAGTTGTCATTGTGGTTTGGTGGGCCCAGGCTAGATTCAAACCTGCCAGCTCTCGTGTATGTGGCTGGTGCCTTAGCCACTTGTGCTACAGGCACTGAGCCAACCCAGCTATTTTTAAAGACAAAGTCTGGCTTTGCCTCAGGCTGGTCTTGAACCTGTGATTGCTCAGGCAATCCACCCACCTTGGCTTCCCAGAGTGCTAGGATTGCAGGTGTGAGCCACCACACCTGGCCTAGGAATTTCAATCTTAGCTTATCCTAAAGATACTTAAAAACAGGGATCCCTGGGAAAGCCCTGATAGCTGACAGAAGGTGTGGAAGGCTGCTGGGTGCTGCATGCCCGGTGGAGGGAGGGGCGCTCTCCTCCCTCCCAAGGAGGCCCTAATTGCTGCCCTCAAGGAGAATCTGCCTGTTTGCCCCGGGGCTGAGCTGAGCTAGGTGGAGCCCCCCTTCCTCCTGGAGCCAGGAACCAGAGGCTCCAGACCTCACAGAGCTTGGCCAAGCTCACGCTGCAGGTGATGTCAGAGCCAGGCACTGGGTATGACAAGTGTGAGGGGCCCAGCGTGGCCCAAGTGCTATCAGGAAGTGGTGACCCCTCGGGATGGCCAGAAGGACAAATACAGGGGCCTTCTGAGCAGTCCTCTGCAGGGAGAGGAGAGTGTGGGGTCTGCTAGAAGTTTGGCCTGAAGGGTCTGAGCCCTTGGATAAAGTCCCTCGCAGCTGCCGTGGGGATGGTGATGAGGAGGGTGCGGGTAGAGGGCTGCTTGGATGGCAAGAGGAACAGGGACCCTTGGGCATATCCCCCTGAGCCCCTCCAAGGTCACTTGAACTTCCTCTGAGTCACTCAGATAGAAAACAACCCCCTAAACAATTCCCTGCCCACTTTAGCCCTGGAGACTTCTTGATTGGCCTTGGGTCAGTCTGAGCAGCCAGCCAGAACCTCCAGCCTCCCAGCTGGCCTCACCTGCCAGCCCGCTCCACTCTGAGGACTTCTCCCACCCCAGGGCCTTGGGCTCCCTGTGAACGGTAGGCCCCTCCTGGACGCAGCGAAGGCGATCTCCTCCGTTCACCCTGCCCTGCACATCAGGACCCCCCACCCTGAAGCCCCCATTTCCTGAACATCAGGACCCCCCACCCTGGCCCAGGTGGGTCAGGTGTCCTGCAAGGCCTCCACCCCACCCTCCCCCAGGGTCCATCTTCTGTCTCTGCCTCTGACTGTCCATCTGCCCCACCGGGATTCCTCAGGGAAGAAGTGGGAGTCCAGTTGCGTCCACTGCTCGCATGGCTGGACTGCAGTTTGCACATAAGCCGCAGACTGAGCCTGTGTGGAGCAGGCTTCTTGCCCTCCTGGACATCCCAGAGGAAAAGACGCCGTGTGTGCTGCTGGGGGGACATTATGACCACTAGATGTCACTGTTTCCCCGCAACTAAGGTATTTTCCCTTCACCTCCTGTCCTCAGCTGGCAGCTCCCAGGGCAGGGGTCCCTGACCATAGGCATGCAGAGTTTGGTGCCCTCTGACCTCAGACCCACACCCTTTGAGGCCTCCAGTCCTAAGCCCCCGAGGCTGCGGCCTCCTTGGCTCCTTGCAGGTGCACATGGCAAGTGTGTGCTGCCACGTGGGATCATTATCCTCTGGGCAGAGCACCAGAGTCTCAGGGACCGAGGCACAAGGCCAGGACACTGGCCAGGAGTGGTGCTGGGGCAGGCACTGCTCAAAGCTCTCACCGGTTAGCACCTGCCAGAATTCAGATGCACAGGCCCATCCTGCCAAACAAGAAGCTCCAGGCTGGGGTCCAGCATGAGCTGGTGATTCCGACCCTCAGTCATACTTGGGACTACCAGTTTCCAGGCACCAGACACAGAGGCCACCTGGGGTGGACAGGTAGGCCAGATGGGACAGAGGCCACATAAACCTGGAGGGAGCTGCCTGCACACAGGAAGTGGGGCCACCATATCCCCATACAAGAAGGTCAGCTGGTAGGTAGGGCAGGGCCTTGGGGACACTGCTCTGGATGTCCCTGGACTCCAGGGACTTGGGATGTGAGGGCAGCGTGTGTGGCCAGGGGTGGCCCCCCCACCCAGTGACCACATATGTCTAGTAGAAGCAGGGCAAGGACCGGGTGTGAAGCCCAGGATGAGTCCCTGCCCTGGGCATCTCCACCTTCCTCTCCACAGTGTGTAGCCTGAGGCCATCTCTTGGGTCATCCTGCTGGGGGGTAGCCTGAAGCCATCTCTTGGGTCATCCTGCTGGGTTGGCAGGTCCAGGGCACAGCAGGAATGGATGTGGAGCCCGTTTTTGTGTTGTTGTTTTTCATAGAGGACAGGCTAGTAACAGCTTATGTGTGCTCAGGGCTTGGCGCATTCTGGCACATTCTACTCATGCCACCTGCTCTGTTTCATGTATTCCCACTTGCACAGGAGCTGAGTAGCAGGCCTACCCGGTTTCCAGAACAAGTGAAGGTTGAATTTTTCTGTTTGGGGTGTGCATGCTGGGGAGTAGGGGGCAGAATGGGCACCTGCTGATGGAGAGAAGAGGCAGCATTGTGGAGCTGGAAGTGAGGCCGGTGGGTGCATTGTGAGACCTGAGCATGAAATTGGGCCCTGGGCCCACAGCAGTGAAGGGCACTGTCCTCCCCACAGCTGCTGGCCATGGCTCATACCACCTCTTGGCCTCCCGAGTGCAGCCTGGACACAGCTTCTCTCCCCCACTCCTGCCCTACAAGTCGGCTCAGGCGGCCGTGGCCAAGCACTGCAAACCAGGCAGCTTCCACTATGGGCATTCACGGTTTCATCCCTAGGCTGAAAGTCAGAGATCAAGGCCTGCAGGGTGGGTTACTTCTGAAGCCCTTCCCTGAGCGTAAACAGCCGCCTTCTCTCTGTGTCCACATCTCCCTTTTACATAAGGATTCAACTGCCTTGTTTAACCTTTCTCAGAATACAGTCACAGCCTGAGAGATGGGGTGCTGGGACTCCAACACCTAAATTTAGAAGGTACCATTCAGCTGGTGACACCACCCACCCTCAGCTGGCACCTGCCTTCCCTGCAGACCCTCAAAGTCTCCCCTGCTGACCCATCCCTGCTGCAGATAAAGTCCATCCTGCCACCATCCCACGGGACTTTCAACTCTCAGCATAAACCTGAATCTTTTCCAGGGCCTCCAGGCCCTGTGCACCATCTCTGGCCTCCTATACACCCTCCAGCCACCTGCAACCACCCTCTGGCTGCCCAGACCTTCCCCTGGGCCTGCCGGCTTGCTCCCTGCTGCCTCGAACCTTGCAGCCGCTGATTAGGCCTGGCCCACTCTGGACTGCTCCTGCAGGCTCCTGCTTAAGCCTCCTCTCTGTCAGATCTCTGCTCAGGTGTGGCTCCTACCAGGAAGGCATCCCGATCGCCCGCCCCAGCCTCAGCGATGCACTTCTCTTCTCAGGCCACATCGTGTGACCACATCATCCCTCTCGGGGACTTATTGTTATATGGTTGGCCCAGAGAAGATAATCAATAAATGATGGTGAATAAACAAAAACAGAATCTATGAAGCAAAACCTCGGAACCTCTCTCAGGATGGGAAATAAATAAGATCTAAGGTTGTCAGCCCAACAGGTGGCAAATATGGGTCTAACTGAGAATCATTGTGAGGGAAAACTCACTTTCCAGAGTTTATAAAACGTTGGTAGTGCATGTTTGTCAGGACTGCTGGTCGACGATTCACCAGGAGGATTGGCAGAACTCTGGAAGTGTTGCCCCGACCCACGGCTGTGATTATCCCAGAGAAAGGACATAGAGCCTCCGCCAGGGACAGAGTCCTCTCTCTGGGGAGTGCCACAGTATGCGTTCTATCTCCAGCAACAAGTGTGAGAACATGGAAATGCTGCAGACGAGGTCGGGGGGAGCACTTCAGGAAGTCAAGACCCAGGGCTATTCTGGGGACCATCACCCAGCAACTTCTGACTGCGTGTGTGAGTGTTCTAGACTCCAGGAGGGAAGCAGGTGCCTGGCAACCGCAGTTTGCACAAGTGTTAGGTTGGGGGAACCCTCCAAATCCCAGGTCCCAGAGGCCAGCCCAGGTCACCCTTGCCACAGGCCTTTCCCACAGGCTGCAGTCACTGTTGTCATTTCTACACAGCAGGTGAGAAACAGGGCTCTGTGTCAGGTGGAGCCAATGAAAAAGATTCACACCAGAAACAGCTCTGTAGCGTGCTCCATTCAAACTGTTAAGCTACAGCTAAATCACTCTGATACATTCAGGTGGCAACTGTGCGTCTTTAAATGTCCGGCTGACTTACATCGATTCTTTTCCTGTTCATTGAAAAGTGTGCTCGAATGGGGGAGGCTGGTAGAACCACCAGTGGCTCAGCATGACACCAGTCTGTCCCATCACCTTCTACAGGGGCCAAGAGAGTTCCACTCTGCTCACGTGTCAGTACTGGGTAAATAGTCAATGATGTCAGTGACAGAGACAAAAATGTGGCAAAATAAACAGGAGATTGTGATCCTCACATTGGAAAAGTTGGCTCATGTAAACAGAGGGTTTTGAGACAATTTTATTTAAATGCATTTTGGTTTTTGTAAAAATTATTTTTAAAAATATAAAAGGAGGGTGGTGCCTGTGGCTCAAAGGAGTAGGGCTCGGACCCCATATGCCGGAGGTGGCGGGTTCAAACCCAGCCCCAGCCAGAAACTGCCAAAAATAAAATAAAATAAATAAAAATAAATAAATATTTGTTTTGGTTGCAGCCGTCATTGTTGTTTGGTGGGCCCAGGCTGGATTCGAACCCGCCAGCTCAGGTGTACGTGGCTGGCGCCCTAGCCCACTGAGCCACAGGCGCCGAGCCAAAAATAAATAAATAAATAAAAGGAATTCAATTTAGAAAGTGAATCTCAAGTTGGCAATGAACCTGTTTTTCTGGGGAAACTCCAGCAAATGGTGGAGCCCACAGGGCGCTCGTTAGCCTGAGACCCAGCGGGTTCCCAGCCCTGATTTCCCAAGTGTCTTTCTGAAGGTTATGTCTGTTGTCCCCATAAAATCCCTGAGAGGCAGGTGAGGGTGTCAGGAACTACCCCACCCCACCGGGAAGACACCAGTCCTGGAGCCTCAGTGAGCGGCCCTGGCTTCCTGGGGTGCACCTTCTCAGGTAGCAACTGTCTGGGGGGCCAGGGGTAAAGTCCTCTGGGCCAGCGATGGAGGCCACTGAGCAAGACCACAAGGGCATTTCCAGACTTTTCTGTAGCACCTGAGGCTGGGCACAATTCCGTGAGGTCACTCCACCACGCGGCACAGTGGGGGCCACACAGCCTGATCCTTTCTGCTGTGGTTTGATCTTGACACAGCATTCAGTTGTCTGTCAGAAACACATGTCCTCCTGACGGTTTGAGTAGCAAAGGATGTTTAATCATGTGTGTTTGCTGAGTCAAAGTTTCAACAGTCTTTGTTGAAGAGGTGTGAGAGTTGCGAGAGGTTGGAAAGAGACCTGGGTACCCTCAGAGGGCTGGACCTGGTGCGCCCCGAGAAGAGAGGGGCCCTGGCAGAGGAGGCAATAGAACTGCAAAACCTGTAAGTAAGTTCCAGGGTTTAGGAGCTCAGCGGACTTAGCGTCCAGGGGCAGCAATAGCAAATGACCACAGACCAGGCAGCTTACAGCAACAGAAACTCATCCTCACACAGTTCTGGAATCCAGAGTTCCAAGTTAAGGTGTGGGCAGGGCCATGCCCTCGCAGAAGCCTGCAGGGGAGAGTCCTCCCTCCCTCTCCCGCCATGAGGCCTCCGGGATCCCAACAGTCCTTAGCTATGTCTGCCGCACTCACGCTCATCTCTGTCCTCACATTTCCCCGAGGTGTTTCCCTGTGTGAGTCCGTCTCAACATCTTATTGAGACGGTCCTTTTCTATTGAAAGGGTCCAACTTGCTTATTTATTTATTTATTTATTTATTTATTTATTTATTTATTTTTAGAGACAGAGTCTCACTTTGTTGCCCTCTGTAGAGAGCAGTGACATCACAGCTCACAACAACCTCCAGCTCTTTCTCTTGCCTCAGCCTTCTGACTAGCTGGGACTACAGGCACCTGCCACAACTCCCAGCTATTCTTTTTTGTTGCGATTTGGCCAGGTCTGGGTTCGAACTCGTCACCCTTGGGATATGGGGCCAGAGCCCTACACACTGAGCCACAGGAGCCGTCCGGGTCCAACTTTGTTTTTTCCTCGGGACTCCGGTTGGTAGCTTATGGCCCCCCCAATCCAATATGGCCTTATAACTTGATCAGGTCTGCAAAGACCCCAGTTTGAGTTCACATTCACAGGATCAGGGGTTAGAACAAGAACATATTCTAGGGGCCTACAATCCAACCTCTAGCAGCCCATCAGCCTGAGATCTGGGTGGATGGTGCCTGTTCTCCTGGCCCCACGTGGGTCTCACTAGTACCTGGAACAATGGCCCCCTGCAGCCAGGGATGGGGGTGGGAACAACCAGGCAGAGCCTGCGGCTATGCCTGCTTGAAAAGCTTCCTTATCAGCAATTCATTTTGCAGTGTGGATCCTACAGTCACTGCAGGGAAGAGAGTGAAGGCTGCCCTGGCATAGAGAGTGGAGGTTTCCCAGATTGGCAGGGGCCAGGGAGGTGGGGCTGTGATTCAGGCCCAGAGACTGCAGTGACAGGTACCCACGTCCTCCTGCGTCACCACAGCCCTTGATGTTCTAGTGCTCATCCCCGCTTTACCGTGGAGGACACTGGATCTGGGGCATCATTGTGGCCAATTAGTCATTCATTGTGACTGCAAAGGCCGCACACACAGCTGGGCTCAGGGGTGCAGAGGGAAGAACTGTGCTGAATTTCTCAACACTATCACCATTACTGTGATGGGTCACGTGAGCCGGTGTCTGCTTGCCCCTGACATCTGCCCTGCGACCCCTGGGTCAGGACTTCACAGATAAGAGGCCGGGTGCTGTCCCACCTCCATCCGGCCAGACTCCTGGCCCAGCACCGGCTGGCTGGCCCTCATGTTGGTGTGGGTGTGCACACACAGGCCTCTCACACCCAGCCTGTATGTCCTGGGCACTGGGCACCTGTGCCCACAGGGAAGTGGCACCAAGCTTGGTCGGGGAGGGGCAGTTGTTCAGTAGATGAGATCACAGCACTGGCTTGTGACAATTCTCCGGGCACACCAAAACTCATACCTGGGACACAATGTCCCATCAGCAGGTAGCTTCTCAGTAGGACAAGGCCCACATGACCTTCACCCAGTGGAGACCAACCCCTGCCCTTCAGGTCATGACCTGGAGGGGATCTTGGGTGAGACATCCCCCCAGGCTCCACAGCCCCAGGGGTTCCTTCCACTGTAGTTGTGGCTGTGGGTCTCAGGCCACACCCCCTTCCCTGCGACCTGGCTCCGAGTTCACTAAGGGTCTGGGGTGGCGCATTGCAGAGACCCCAGC
Source organism: Arctocebus calabarensis (assembly GCA_963573935.1). NCBI lineage: Eukaryota > Metazoa > Chordata > Mammalia > Primates > Lorisidae > Arctocebus > Arctocebus calabarensis. Next base: position 1,456 of record CAUYON010204053.1, on the reverse strand, counting down.
AGATCCCAGCAAGCACCAGCAGCCAGCAGGCGTGGAGAGAGGCCCTGTGTGACTAGCTAACCGCCCCATTATCTGCCCAGGACAACCAGGGGTATGCCTGCCTTAGTGAGACACCCATCAGACCCACAGGCCAAAGTAATTGTTTTCATTGTTTTATATAAGTTATGACAAAACAAGTTAAATTTTAGAAAGAGATCCAAGTCATGGTGTGGCATGGCAGGTAACAGCTTGCCAGTTCTTTTTTTATTTATTTAATTTTTTTTGAGACAAAGCTTCAAGCTGTTACCCTGGATAGAGTGCTGTGACATCACAGCTCACAGCAACCTCCAACTCCTGGGCTCAAGCGAGTCTCCTTGCCTCTCCCTCCCAAGTAGCTGGGACTACAGGCACCCGCCACAATGCCCGACTATTTTTTTTTTTTTTTTGGTTGCAGCTGTCATTTTTGTTTTGGTGGTCCTGGGCTGGATTCCAACCCACCAGCTCAGGTGTATGTGGCTGGCACCTTAGCCGCTTGAGCCACAGGTGCCGAGCCTATTTAATTTTTTTTTTTTGAGACAAAGTCTCACTATGTCGCCCTTGGCAGAGTGCCATGGCATCACAGCTCACAGCAACCTCAAACTATTGGGCTTAAGCGATTCTCTTGCCTCAGGCTCCCAAGTAGCTGGGACTACAGGCACCTGCCACAATGCTAGGATATTTTTTAGAGTCTTGCTCTGGCTCAGGCTAATCTTGAACCTGTGAGCTCAGGCAATCCACCCGCCTCGGCCTCCCAAGTGCTGGGATTATGGGCGTGAGCCCCCATGCCCAACCCAGCCAGCTGTTTCTTCCAGGGACTCCATCTAGAGAACTAAGACACGCCTGGGTCCACCTCACAGGAGGGCAAGGTGGGGTGGCCCACTGGTCCTGACTCAGACTTCATAGCCTGCCCCTGGCCCCCATGGCTGCTGGCCCAACCTGTCCAAGGGCCTGGAATAGGCAGGTGAGATGAACTACCTGGCCCTGTCAGCTCCCTTTTTTTTTTTTTTTTTGAGACAGAACCTCAAGTTGTCCTCCTGGGTAGAGTGCTGTGGCATCACAGCTCACAGCAACCTCTAACTCCTGGGCTCAAGTGATTCTCTTGCCCCAGCCTCCCAAGCAGCTGGGAGTATAGGTGACTGCCACAACACCCAGCATTTTTTGGTTGTCATTGTTATTCGTCAGGCCCTCGCTGGATTTGAACCCACCACCTCTGGTGTTTGTGGCTGGCACCCTAGCTGCTTGAGCTCCAGGCACCCTAACTCAGTTCCCCCCCCCTTTTTTTTTTTGAGACAGAGCCTCAAGCTGTCACCCTGGATAGAGTGCTGTAGCATCATGGCTCACAGCAACCTCCAATTCCTGGGCTCAAGTGAGTTTCCTGCCTCTGCCTCCCAAGTAACTGGGACTGCAGGTGCCCGCCACAACGCCTGGCCATTTTTTG